>CABFWB010002174.1:84875-96245 GCA_902151455.1 Timema bartmani
CTATAGCTCGTTCAAAATAAGTACAACCTATCTCCAACAAGCATCTATAGCTAGTCCACAATAAGTCCAACATAGCTCCAGCAAGCATCCATAGCTAGTCCACAATAAGTCCAACCTATCTCCAACAAGCACCTATAGCTCGTTCAAAATAAGTACAACCTATCTCCAACAAGCATCTATAGCTAGTCCACAATAAGTCCAACATAGCTCCAACAAGAATCTACAGTTCGTCCACAGAAGGTAAAAAGTTATACTTGTCGTGGACGCAGCATAGCTAGAAGCCAACTACTACTTTGATAATTACTACACCTAATTATTCAGAAATATATGTGTCCTTTTGTGAGGTAGAAAAAAGTAGGGGAAGGAGGTTGGAAGGTGGGTGCCCACCTTATTTTTATTAAATACATTCACTGGTGAGCTTTTTAAACCACCGTTTGTATACTGTGGCTTACACTTTTTTTAATGGCCTTTTATTTGGCGCGATGGAATTGTGTGCATACAGAACAAGCTTTAGCGGAATTATTTGTTTTAGTCATCAGAGATTTGTAACGATACATTGAGTGTGTGATGTGTGGCATATGTGATGATTACAGGATACATTTGTTAGTAGCCAACTCCTCAAGATCTCACATTTCATTAATTTGTCGAGCAAAATACCAATATCTATATTAATTAACACATAATAATGTTATCTTATGTTTGTGTTTACCTGAGAATGAATACATATTAATAATGTTATGTTATGAAAACCTGAAAATTAATACACGATAGTAATGCTATGCTATGTTTGTGTTTACCTGAAAACTATACTTATTTTTTGTCACCATATCTTACTACGCCTTAGATCATTCGACAATGATATACATGTTTGTTTATGTCAGTTGAAAGAAGCACATCGTAATATACCTCTGTTGTTTAACCTGAATATTAATACACATGTTTGTTTATGTCAGTTGAAAGAAGCACATCGTAATATACCTCTTGTGTTTAACCTGAATATTTATATAAATATTTGTTTATGTTAGTTGAAAGAAGCACATCCTAATATAATTTGGTCAGTGGGGCGGAACGGAGAGTAGTTTGCAAGAAAAGGTAAGTTTTGTGACCTCCATTCTGGCCCAGTGTTTTAGTCTTTGTGTAGGCTATAGCAGCATTCGTGGCGACAGTGACGATGAGGTAGTTTTTATTACATTCTCATATCAATATAAAGTATTGTAATCTTGAAAAAATCAATCTCGAGATTATGACAAATTTTTACGTTTTATATGAACACGAACCCAAAAAAATGACTTTTACGAAACTATCCATCCCCATGTATGTCTGTCTGTCCATGGACATGGATTAAAAACAGTTTGATTGGATTTTGTTAAAACTTGATATTTAAATATTATAGGGCTATAACACAAAATATTTTTAATTTTTTTTATCCTAGTTCTTCAATTAAATGTAATTTACTGATGTGTAATTTTTTTAAATTTCCGATTTTTTAGAAAATGGCTCAAACGCTTTTGTTTAAAACGCGTATCTAGTATCTGTTTGACCTGACAAATAGCACCACATAATTGGTTTTTGAACAAAAATTTGTTGAAGGATTGTTTACTGATGACTCATTTTTTCAACAACTTTAAATATTTTACAAATGGCTCTAACAAATTCGTTTATAAATGGCTACCTTGTGAGTTTATGACATGACAAATAAAAATTGGATGGAGGGTATTTTACTGAGTAGTGCTATTTGAAAATTCAAATTATTTTGAAAATGGCTATAACAATTTTTCTTAAAAGTAAATTTGGGGAGTGTTTGGCATAAACATGACAAATAAAACTGTACACTTGTTTTGAGGGGAAAATTTGGCTATGAGTAGTCCAATAATGACTGTTTTATTTAATTTGAATATATTAAAAAGCAGATTTAGCGATTTGGTTCAAAATTGGTATCGGGAGACTATTTTACATATCAATAATAATGTATCTTTATCTATCAAAAATAAATTAATTTAAGGGTAGTTAACTGGAAACAAATTATAGAAAATTTAAATGTTTTGGAAATTGACCTTGAAAATTGAATTTAAAATGGGAGTTTGTGAATAGGTTTTCATCATAAATAAGAAATCTTTTTTATTTTTGCAAATAACATATATTTGGCTAGTTTACAAATAATGTATTTTTTCAAAATTGTGAGTTTTGTTTAAAAACTATATAATATAAAGAGTGATTATTGTGATGAACAAGATAATGGGCTTACTTAAAACCTATTTTTGAATATTTTCTTCAAAGATATTATACACAATATGAGAAAGTTTGTGCGATTGTGTTGTACCAATTTGTTTTCGACATTGCTGGAGGCAGAGGAGAAAGAGAAAGCACGAAGACGGAAGATGTGGATCCACAAAATGAACACAAAAAGACTTACCTTTCCGAGAACACCATCATCCCCTTTCCACCATATATCTTGATAGATAGAAATAAGTTTGTGAAATATTTTTAGAACGTCATTAAGAAACATTCTTCCTTCACAGAACCTTATCAATTCCAATTCACTCTCCCATCCATTGGTCTGGTAGGGCGGGAGTCCGCGGCGGGGAGCCAACTCCAACATGTCCCAGACCTTTCCAAGAGCGGCTCTGACCCGCTACTCTCTACCGCCCTTACGGACAGAGCTCCATTCATTTACAGACATCTTGTTTGGGGACTGCTTTGCCCCACTCAGCTTTAAAAGGCAATTATTTTAGTAGCTCCATGATTTAATGTACTATAATTAAATACTCTTGTTCGAGGGTTCTGAAAGAATTACAAAGAATATTAAAATAGTTATACAACGTCGCAAGGAAGATAATAGAGGACTAACAAATTGAGCTTAATTTTGTTGAAAGGGACCTTTTTGAATGGTAATATTATAAAATGTGGTAAACTAAGCTACTAAAAATATAATTAGGCAAGCTATTTTATCAAAAGATTTTAAAAAAAATACTTCACCTTTTTTGAAATCTGCATTGGTGGTCACGAAGGCTTAACACCAGGCTCATATAGTCTGGAGAGTTAAAATATCAACCGAGAGTTTTTAAGGTTTTATTTTAAAAGAATTTTCTCCATTTATTCGACGAAAATGCGGGTATGCTTATTTTTAATTCAATCTTATTTATTCCTAATACATTTACGTAGTTAGCACATATGAGTGTAACTTGAAAGAGTTATAAAAACGCTGCTAAATAAAATGCATATGTGCCAGAAGAATAGTAAGCCACGGTGGAAAAAATAAATAAAATGTGTCCATTGATAACTGAAACAAAGCCACGATATAATAATATCGTGTTAATCGTAAAAACCACATGCATATTTTAAAATTATCCTCCCTTTAAAATGACCGTATTAATTTCTTCCTACACGCCCGTGCATTTAAAGCATGAAAACGACACTAACATTATCCAATAAAATGTTAGGTCGTAGAAAGGAAGTCAGGACAGAAAGAAAATGTATCTAATTGGTTGAAAACATTCTAACCATGTTGGGCGGTAATATTACGAGGTTTAATTACCGTGTTGAATACTTCCAGGCCAGAAAAACCCATTCGCTGCCCTACTAATTAAGGTTGCTAATTAGGGCCATGCTCCTAAAAACACAAGGCATAGTCTAGGTCATAATACCAGCCATCAAGTTTTTAAACGGGCGGCCGCCAATTTTAACCTTAGACCTTTCTCTTAACGTAGTAATTTCTCTGGAAATGGCCGTACCTTGCGAAGAGAGAGAACAATATTTTCTGTAAATACAAACTCATTTATTGGTCTGTAGATTGACCTCTTATCACGTGACAATATGTTTAGAGAATATTGACCTAACAACATGAGGGGACTAGAACAACCGAATATTGACCTACCAACATGAGGATATTAGAACAGCAAAATATTGACCTACCAACATAAGGGGACTAGAACAACAGAATATTTACCTACCAACATGAGGGGACTAGAACAACAAAATATTGACCTACCAACATGAGGGGACTAGAACAACAGAATATTGACCTACCAAGATGTGGTGACTATAACAACAGAGTACGAGTCGTGATATTTTGGGCGGGTAGCTAATCTTCATACTCTCTGTGTGACGACTGAGACATTGAAATAACCTCCCGTATTTTTGTACATATACACTGGAACATTAAAGAACACAGATGATGTCGTTCTTAAAAGAGCGGGTAATAACTTCCAGCTGTTTATCAGCCGAGTCTCGACGAGATTAATCCGAGCTCTACCTCCCTAGTGACGCACCTTCAAGCGACGTTTCGAGACTAATCTCGCAGTGAAACGTTAATTACTTTTCGAGTATAGATCATCACAAAGCGGTGTGCCACAGAAATTACCGACTCTAGCCCCCCAAGTTCTCCCCAACCACTCCGGTTGAAGGCAGCGCAATATAAACCTTCATAGTTCTTATTAGTCAGGATCTTGTCCCAGTCTTGTATCGCAGCGTGAGGAGGGATAGATGGAGGGGGGGGGGTCGGCAGGGAAACAGTAGCAGAAACCTAAATTACATTCTTAGTACCCCACCCATACCCCACCATTCCAATCCATCGCTTCACCACTTTTAACATCGGCCAAGGTTAGGAGTTCAACTTTCGTCTGGAGGGATTAAGATTTAACGATTTATTTTCAATTATTAGAATGTCCAGGTAAAATTTTCATACAGGGTGTCTACCGAATTATGTAAACCATAATTGATGACATGTTCATGACATATAAATAAATATTAACGAATAAAAAATATCCTTAGATAGAGATTTTCGTTCAAAATGTGATAAATGCCGATTTCTAAGATTTTCATTTTTCTCATTTATAAATATGACATCACTGGGGAATAGTACATGGAATATATTTCTGAGCTAAGTATAAAACTAAATATTATTCTTATCTGCCAATAAACTAGGCTCACAGAAATACATGAGCTTAAGGATAACTTAATTACGTTTTATTGAATTTCAAGAGCAAAATATAATTTAATGGCTTCAATCTCTGGCAGACGTCCTTTCATTTCATTGGAACAAAAGGCTCACGTTAAGATGGAAGTGAAAGATATCAATAAACAGGACACTAATTTATAAAACGTTTAAAAAACCCATGAGGAGGTGAAATTAGTTTATTTTCAAGGATATTTCACGCGAAATGTATCAGTTATGATATCACAGTAAATGGTTAGAAACAAATGAAGGAAGCTTGAAACATAAGAAGTAATAGTAGAGTAGAAATAAGTAAATAAAATAAACAAACCAAAACAACCTGAACGTGAAACTAATTATCACAAAAGGTTTATTGAACTTTTCTGTATTAAGACATATCAAAGAATAAAATGTGTAAAATATACATTCATATCTGATTGAAAAAAAAGATGGAAGAACTACCACATAAACACTAAATAACGTTTAAAAAACATATGTATCTCCAACAGTTTTTACCTATAATGAAATTAAAATAATTATTTTCAGTAAATCGGTCATTCCAACATAAAAACTATATGTAACACTACCGTTCATTCTAATAATGTTTTTCTTCAGAAATTGTACAATATTTCCTGCAACAGCTTTTGCATGGAAATACACATAGGAGTTCATATCGGAGTCCATAGCTTACATTTCATATTATAAAACAGTTTGTCAACTGTAATTTTGCAGGCACAATGTATCATACTCAACTATCTACTTGGTGCAGGGCTCATGTCGCTCATAGTTGGCTGAAATTCTTCATTTTCCTTCTACCATTCTCACAGCATAGGATCAGGAGCAGTCGTGTCAAGATTTCAAAGTGATGAACTGCAAATGCAATCGTAATAGATGGAATTTCGCTGCATTTTCTGCTGTAGGCAAACGGGAAATGTCAATATCCTTCTTTGTAGAAGCTATTTTCTTCATGTAATTGTCATAACGAAGCATATTCAGGCTGCATGTTTGACTATTTCCACCACACAGTGATACTAGAACTTTGCAACCAATGTCTACTAATTCCTCCCTACTAACATTTTATTCCGGTCCAAATATGAAAGCCCAGTTACATAACGTTTCCGATTTGATAGTATGTCGAAACGCAGAAGATTTACTTCTGCTAAATAAAGGTTTCACACCCTATTAACGCGTGAGCAAAAAGTATAGTTTTGCAACCTTCTTTCCCAATCATTGATATCTGCATGGCTTGCATATAATGTACGTTATCGCTACGGGTGGCAGACTGCATGTTTTTGCTGTTTGAAAGAAACCTTTATTTCTTGATAAGCACGGGTGAGTTTTCATCAAAAATTACGGTCACGGATGACTGCTTCACTCGTAATTTGTGCTCCGTATCTTTTGTACTAGGTGTTAAATAGCCATTAAAAACTATAGTTACTTTTCCATTCCGCTTTTGGACACACGATTCGTGCTGTCTTATCATATCACCAAAGGTTCCAGATTTAGAACACGGTAATTTGTGAACTAATGCTCCACCCTCATCTTAATTAGGTAGGATCTTCTAGTCTTGTCTCTCTGTAGTAGTCCAAAATTATCTCTGTTATAGTTTTCCCAAAGGTTATCATATTAGGTCTTTCTTCTTTGCATTAAATCGTGATGTCCCCAAAACACTCTTGCAATTTCTTCTGTAAGTAACGTGAACTGTAGGGCTCGGGTTCCCTTTAGTATAAAACCACACATATTTTCCACTAGGTCATGGACTGATGTTGGCTCTTCGCAGTTTTCTTGTAACCACTCACATGTTTTTACAAAAGCTCCGTCAATAGGACGATTGATTAATGTAGAGTAGTTTTGTTTCTATTCCTGTATTCACCTCATAGGAATGGGATCATCTTTTATAAAATTAATATAAACAAACAAAAACACATACTTGATAGTACCTTGCTTCTGCAGCAAGCAAATCAATGATAGAAAGTAATCTGGCATGTACGTTTGATGCCCACAGATCATTCCTAGTGTCAAATGCTTTAACAATTGTCTCACGAAACTGAAAAGTACGCACAGGAATGACTGCTGATTTTTTCCGCTTCTCGCTATCCGTAATACAATGACCACAAAATAAACAACCTTCTTTGAAAATGAAGGATTGTACGCTTCCACGTAGAACTCTTAAGCTGGGTGAAAGAATAGGTTATTTTGATGTCTTCAATATCACATAACTTTTCATTTTAAGTGGCTGTAAAGCGACACGTCGACATTCAATATGGACTTTGACAGCATGAGTAGGCCTAGGATTCAAGACTTCATGGATTTCATCACCTCGCTGTTTGCTGGCGTTTATAATGTCCAGTAAACCTTTAGCGGTATGTAGCACACAAACAATTTTCTTCATTCATTTTGAAGATTACTCTTTCAGATTAGTCAGATATTAATCGCACATACTTAAAACAAAAAAACAAAAATTAGAATGCACTTTTTATAAGATCTAGAAAATATACAACTAAGCAAATATCTTCTTTTTGCACAATATTATTAATGAATATTTTTAATGTTAAATGGAGGTATGTCACTTTCCCTTTAAAGCAAAAATAATTTTTGTGGGAATCTGTTCCACCTGATCATCTAACCTGACTCTACTATAAGGCCAAAGTCCAAGATATGATGTTTGTTGTCACAAAACACTACTTTTTAATTTTTAAATTATACAATAAAAACTTCTAGGCAAAGATAAAGATTTATCTAAACAAACAAAGCCTACTATATTTTCTATGCTGACACGTCTGAATTTATCTCGGCTTACGTTATAGAGGTCATTTAACACCAGTATGTGTTAAAATACTGTTTAGTGGCTGTTATAAACACGATTGTATGTTGAAAATGTCACATTTATTAAGAGAGTTCAAATATGCTCATAATATACTTAAATGTGAATTTCAAAGTTTGGAATATCTCGAGTGCATTCGTTTCGTTTAGACAGTGGGAAATTTACCAGAAAAAAGGAGATATTTTCCGTCTCACATATTTTGTATCAGCGCATAAGCGTATAATCGAATTGCGGACCTGTCGTCTAGATTTCAACCTGTGGGAGTTGTAGATCGAAACATCTGGTTCCCGCCGCCAAAGGAAAAGCGATGGAACCTCCCCCCTCCACCCCCAAGAGAGAATCATCTCACGCCACTGTATGTCCGTTAAAACAGGCGCCGATGAGATTTCCGGCCATCTGACGGGAGACCGACGCCCCACAAGGACGCCCTTTGATATGTTAATGGTGATGGAGGTGGGGGTGAGGGAGGGGTGCTAGGACGAGCATCGTCGAGACCACATCAGACGGTCCAGTAGGGGCAGGGGGAAGGTAGCTCTGCCCAGAGTCTCCTCAACTTGATGGACCCTGACTTACAGGGCTGGAACGTGGGGCTCCTAAACAATAACCGGCTCAGTAATTGGAGCACTCGGTATTTGGCGTGGAGGAACAGTGGTCCAACACGTATGGAAAAAATAAAAAAACTCAATACGCCCGACTGGAATTCAAACACTGAATTTAACCAGGGTCTGCCTATTACGTGAGTGACTCCTTAGACAACGCAACCACCAAAGTGGGTGTAAGTTGAAATTAATACTTTGCAAAAGTATTCACCTGGAACTGACCTCATGTCCTGTTGCTATCAGAGAGATTAACTTACTTATTTATGAATCAATTGATCCACGCGGGACTCAAATCCACCCCCCTATCTCTTCCCCGCTAACAACACAACAACACTGCAACTGCGGTTACTCTGTTGTCTCAATCCACTATACTCCCGGACAGACTCATAAGAACAACCATGTCACAGCACAGGTCACAGCCTCATGCTCCACTGAAGCAGAAGTTGTGAACATAGGTATATCTAACAAAGGCAAGAATAGCCTTTGGATTAAAATAAGTGCCAGATATTAAACAAATATAATATAATATATCAGTGTTAGAGGTATAATTACACAGTCAGTGGAGCTGCCCGCGAGTATATCAGTACTAGAGGTATAATTCCACAGGTAGTGGAGCTGCCCGCGAGTATATCAGTACTAGAGGTGTAATTCCACAGGTAGTGGAGCTGTCCATGAGTATATCAGTGCTAGAGCTATAGTTTCACAGCCATTGAGCTGCCCGTGAGTATATCAGTGCAAGAGGTATAACTCCACAGCCATTGGAGCTGCCCGCGAGTATATCAGTACTAGAGGTATAATTCCACAGCCAGTGGAGCTGCCCGCGAGTATATCAGTACTAGAGGTGTAATTCCACAGGTAGTGGAGCTGCCCGCGAGTATATCAGTACTAGAGGTGTAATTCCACAGGTAGTGGAGCTGCCCATGAGTATATCAGTGTTAGAGGTATAATTAAACAGTCAGTGGAGCTGCCCGCGAGTATATCAGTGCTAGAGCTATAGTTTCACAGCCATTGAGCTGCCCGTGAGTATATCAGTGTTAGAGGTATAACTCCACTGTCATTGGAGCTGCCCGCGAGTATATCAGTGCTAGAGATATAATTCCACAGCCAGTGGACAGACGGTCGAGTTGTCTCCGAAGTTGACGCAAACATTGATCAACTAGACAGCTGTTTCCACATCACCGCCCTACCCCATCTTCACGCAAGAGGGGAAGGGGGGAGGGGTGTTCGAGGTGTCCCTGGTAGATTTATTATCATCATCGGGTGTTGTACGGGAGAATCCTTCAAAATTACTCTAGGTCCCGAGTCCCACCACAGAAGAATGACGTGTCGGGGTCTGGGGAGATCGAAAGACCCGGGTTCTACGACTGTTTGGCCCAACCCACACGATGAAAAATAACGTCTCGTCAGAGTCACGTGACCAGATCAATGGAGTCACAGTTCTCAAGTCAGGCTATGAGAGCGGATCAAATAAACTTAGTTAGTTTATACAATTCAGTAAAAGTTAAAACTTCTTAAATCAGACTCAAATTCTTCTTCAATATAAGGAATTACGGTGAGTACCTATTTGAGAATTGCGTGCTGTACATAGTACAGTTTATTTTATAGGAAGATTTTGGTAGGAAAAACTTTAAAACATAAACAAAAATGTTATGGTAAAAATTGTTAACATTTTACTATATTATTGTTATTTTATAGTTATTTATATGATTTATCAAAAGTGACAGCTTTAGATCAATCACACCACTTGACGTATGAATACATGATAGTTATATGAGTATTAGTATGGGATAGACGGGGAAGCGAGAAAAGGCCAGTATTTTTGTAGTTTTGGTGTCAAAACCTTTTTTTGACTAAAATAAATAAAATATTTCTCCAGTAGTTGTGTTTAGTTTATTTAACCTGGTGATATCAAAAGTTGTTGAATATCTGTCATGAGCATAGAGGCATTAGGTGATACACTTTTTAAATGAAGAGAAAAAGTTGTCATTAAAATCCAGGATATCCTTGACAAATATTCATAAAATTTTGAAGTCACCATGTGAAGAAAATCTAATTCTCTCTTTGTACTGGAGCAATATTTTATTTATTTTGGCCCAAAAAGATTTGCCATAAACATTGCAAAAACACTGGCTTTTTCTCACATCCTCTTCCATCCCGCCTTAACATTTCTAGATTTCATACAAAGTTCTTCCAATGAAAATTAGATTTTAAACCAATTGTATTGTTTATTGCAAACAGTTTTCTAATATATTGTACAATCGATTCATAAAGCCTTGGATAAGATATAAGTACCTTAAAAATTAGACTTGGAAAGTTTTAAGTCATTTTACCCTAAAACACAGTACAAATATAATATACTTGAAAATAATATTAAAGTGATTATATATTTTCTAAAATTTGCCCTATAACGCTAAGCCCCTTGATCTGTCAATATAACGCCGTGAGATAGTTTCTGATACTATATACTATACATGTGTGTATTACAAACAGTATCTTGACTGTATAAGGGGCTAAACTTTGTGCTCTATATCAGGGGTATCCAAACTTTTTGCCATGTGGGCCACATAATATATTTTACACATTTTTGCGGGCCAAAGTAACGTTAACCTGTTCTTCAAATAGCATTATTTTGGCCCCGAATGCCTTTACATTCGCAAATAGATTATAAATAAAATTTGTTTCAACTTGCAAATTTAGATTCAAGTTCTAGTCACGCCTGTAAAAAATGTCACTTTCTAAGGCCAGTCAGTGTTTAATAAAAGTGATTGGCGTTGATTCTTTTCTGTGAGAAATGAATCAATTTATATGTAATAAATTATACTTATAATAATTAGCCAATATAATTACTTAAAAAAAAAGGTGATATCTTTCGGGACTTTACTTTTATGACCCTCTGCCGGGATACTTGGAACTACCTAAAAATCGTCACAGTCAAGCCGTTCTGTTTTAGGTATAAGGAATGGCGCCTACGAGTGAAAATGAGGGTTTGCAATTCCGCCAGCACTCTGGCTTGG
>CABFWB010002174.1:96441-114803 GCA_902151455.1 Timema bartmani
GGGGGGGAGGGGGAGCACTCTGGCTTGGTGTCATGAGGGAATCTCGCGTGCGGACAGAACCTGGACATTTCAAATAAACTGCGTGGTTAAGAAATAAAAAAGAGAAACATTTAATTAGTGTTATGATAAAATCTGGAACGGGCTGGATGTAATCTCATGGCATGCTGGATATGGCCTTCAAGGCTGTAGTTTGAGACCCCTGCTCTAGATTCCAATATTTGAATGATTTTTAAAAATAATAACAATATTGATTGCAAAATGATAGTTTTTTTTAAAATAAAAATGGCTGTCTGGCACCTGTATATATGGTCAGGCCATGTAATGTGGGAAGAGGAGAGGGTGTTAAGGTCTGTACTTTTACATTATTTAAGAGCAAAATAAATAAAATGTTGTTCCCGAAAATACGTTGAGTTTCATTTTCTAGGTATAGTAAACATTCTTGCATAGTATTTCTTTTAATGACCACAGTCAAATTTGAACAGGACGTTTTCTCTACATTTAAAATGTTCAATGTTATAATGTTGTTCATTATGTTCATGACAAATATTCAAGAACTGTTTGATATTACCAAATGTATAAATATCAAACTAACCGTACCTGGGCAAGCAGGACTTTATTCTGAACAAAAAATGTTTTTCATCATAAAAAGTTAACTAATCTTTCAACTGTTGCTACCTTCCACCCCTCCTTAGGGGGAAACTACTACTTGACACACTCGACCAAAACAGTTCTTGCCACGACACTAATATGAAGGGATGATAAAAGTGACCCACTTCAGTGGCCAAACAGTATAAGCCATCTCTCTAGTGCTATACTGACCCACTGATGACAGGTATTTCAGGGTTCTAGTCCTGGTAAGATCTATTGAGGGTGGGTATTCCTAAACATTCTCTCACTCTACTTCCACACAAATGCAAATAGATTACCTCTAAAATGGTTCCTTCCTCATCCTATCATTATATTAATTATCATATTTGCGTATAATTTGAAGAGGTAGTCAAACGAGATGATAAAAATAGTTGGTCGATGTCTTGGGGTGTTCTAGGTTTGTTTGGTTCTTGAACAAAGGCCATTTTTAATTTTATCAAAATATTTACTGCGCACATTTTAAACGCAGTGCTGTACCAAAAGCAGGTTTTACTTGAAGCATAACATAAAGGTAACGTTATGACTATTCCAGGCCATGCATGGGCTCAAACCAGGGATTGGACCAACCTTCCAGGAGAAAATATCCTCACGAAATACCTCTCGTCTCTATTCCCGTCCTCTCTTTTTCTCCCTCTTGTCAACTGTTGTCTCCTCGGTGTTCCTCTCCTCGTCACACAATTTATTAACGCAACCCACCCTTAGCTTATAAAGAGGCGGGGTGTGAGGGGGTGGGACTAATCCACCAAAGTGTCGCGCGGCCGTACTAGAAACAACTCGAGCAATAATTAATGGCCAGCGTGAAGATCTCAGATGGAGAGATTTTACACATCTTCCATCCGACAGAGATTTCCACATCAACTGTGGACTGCTTTTATTTGATCTACGGACTCAGGAGGAATCCATACAGCAAGAGGGGCTCAAAGTGGGGTTGTTAATAACACAAAGGTGAACACTGATACATTTATTTCCAACACAAAGGTGAAAACTGATGTATTTAATTCTAACACAACTGTGAAAACTGATGTATTTAATTCTAACACAACGGTGAAAATTGATGTATTTAATTACTAACACAACGGTGAAAATTGATGTATTTAATTCTAACACAACGGTGAAAACTGATGTATTTATTTCTGCTACTCTTATTACCACCCATTCAGGATTTACGCGTATCTACACTAATGGGAGTAAGGAGGGGGGAGATAGAAATAAGGAGAGTAGAACCCACAATTGTGTGGAAGAAGGATTAGGTAACACCTCAGCACACTCAACACACTCTCGCCAGCAAACCAGACAAGACGAGACCGCTGGACGGGGGTGAAAGCAAAGTAAATGTACTGATGATGCGACAAAGCATGGCCTGTGTTTTTCTAGCCTTGGTAGCCGGCTTATGAAGGCTGTCTATCAAAGGGATGGTACTCTTCTCTACGTTGGCTCAAACAATTACACCTATTAGCTTCGTCAATCTGTGTCTGGAAAAGGGGAGGGGGGTAATCCCATCACCAACCACAACACATCCTCTCCCTTATCCTGGGGTGGATGCGAGGGGATGCTACAAGTTAAACCTCCGCCACCACCATGTTACTTCATTAACAAACATTGATTTATTCCGTGTTGACTTTTCCACTAGGCTTACATTACTGCATTTTCATTTGTGTTTAACGTAGATTTCTAGGGGTGCGGTTTTAATGGGGAAGGGCAGGAAAAAGTAAAATTTCCCTTGAAAAGAGCCCATGAATATTTATTTTTGTTGTTTTATTTCGTGTGTAGTAGACAGTTTTATATGTTTAATTAAAGTATTCTGTGTAGTTATTCGTAATGTGTGGTCAGCTTCAGTTGCCTCTTATCTCTGTCTGAGTAAACAATTCTACCGCTGGGTAAATAATTGAGCACATTCTGTATTCTTACTAAATTTGGATAGTCAGTCACGCATCTGAAACTAGTTTGAAAATAGTGAGAGAGAGTTAAACTATTCTATTTAATTATTTTATATTAAATTGGAAACAGGGTTTAACTGTCTTCTACACGACGTCATAGAAGGAAAAGTTGAGGGAAAGAGGAGCTTAGGAAGGAGGAGGAAGAGGACAGGGCACATTGGTGGTCTAAGTTCAATTACAAACGGAAATAATGATGATTAAACGTTAATAAAAATATTATTAAATATAATAATGTAAAAAATCAATGTCAATTGCACCTCAATGTTAATATTTTGATTTCTGAAAAATTATATATATAAATAATTTCTCTCTCTATCTCTCTCTCTCTATATATAAATAACTTCTCTCTCTCTCTCTCTCTCTATATATATATATATATATGGGAAGGAAACGCGTATTCCGGGGCTTTTCCACCGGGTGCGTTTGTGTGTGGACGGTATTTGGGCGTTTTTTCCGCTTTGGGGGCCTACCGGGAGAGGTATATTTCCGGGGCTATCCGTCGGGTGATCACATGGTCCTGGGTGTCTGTCCCGTCGGTGCGAGAGTATGTTAAATACTTCTTTATACTCTGGTTCGTTTGATTTCCAAGTTTTTTTTTTATAATTAACGCTACCAGGAGGGCTTGACGTCATCACATCAAAATCTGTCTTAGTTTTTTATCAGACTAAACTTTATATATATATATATATATTTTTTTTTCATGATTAATAAAACTGAGTGATTCATTGCTTCGCCCCCTTCCACTTCATCAAGATAACCGACCCATCTTTTCACTGATGTGTCATTGCGTGGAGCGTGTCCTAGGGATGTTTCAAAAATATTCTCTTTATTTTAATGTATCACCTCGAATACTCCTCGATTCTCGTGCCTCGTTATGGCGGAGGATCTGAGACGAAGATGTCCTCGGTTAGATTCTTCAGTTTCCCTGTCGTGTATCGGGCACCCACCGTGACTCCATCACTGCATAGTTACGCCTTTATACATGTTACAAGCTAATGTAAGTCAAGCTAGTTTTACAATAGGAAATTTTAGTGCATCCTATGAGTTTGGCTAAAATTTCATTGATTAACTAATTTAGACTGGGCTAAGCTAGTGGCTACATCCTTAGGCTCTTAGGATGTATCAACTTGGCCTAGTCAGATCTAGTTTGTCCTGGAATCGGGTTTGGACAGTAACATATATACAAATATATGTGACTACATATGTATATATACATATATACAAATATATGTGACTATATATGTATGTATACATATATGTGAATATACAACGTAAATTTAATGTTGAGAATGTTAAGAACATTTTAAAAATCTCCAAACCAAACAATGTTACAAAACACAGTGGTTTTATTTCGAACGTAAACTTATGGTTTATTTTTCAAGTCTCCAAATAAAAGTCTCAACTCTCAAGTTTGAAGTAGAATATCTTGTCCTTGCTTCATTTCCCGCCTCAGGCAAATACTTATGTTTTCCTCATTTCTTCCAGAGCAGATGCGAGGATTCTCACACGCCCGCCAAGTTGGCGCTAAGGAAATAAAACTCTGATGTGCTAACTTCTGCCCTGTAGAGAGCGCTGAGGCTTCCGCCTGGCTCGTGGGGTGTCTGGCGTTCACAAGGGGTCATTAGAAGGTTCCGTGTTCGAATCTAGATCAGAGACTTCAACTAAAGTACATGAGTGGCTTAGAGCACATTACAAGCCGAAAGGGCCAATCCAATTAAGATTTACATGTTCAAAGTTTAAAATAATAATTACAAATAAAGCTATGTATAGTTAATTTGTTTTAGTAATCAACACAATTAATTAAGGGGAGAGGTTAATTAATTATTGAAACATTACTGACATTAAAGGTATCTGCAGATTATCTCTGTTTTCACATTTAATCATACAAAATAAATTTAAACAAAATTTAAAATCTGATGGCTTAAATTATAATGTAATAATATAACTTTGTAATAAATTACCACAGAATTTAAAATAAAAGATTATTGTTTATAATATAACTTTGTAATAAATTACCACAGAATTTAAAATAAAAGAATATTACCGATACCTACTAAATATTTTTAGTAAACTTTATCATAAGTATTTTCTTTAAATTTAAATATTCTGATTACATTTTATAGTCATTAAGTTATAGATGTAAACAATATATGCGTAATTAATTTTCATTAGTTCATTATAAATGACAACATATTTTAATAAACGTTGAAAATTACACATTGGCTTTAAAACAGCTCTTGAAGACAATCAAATGGGCCACGTAATGATTTCAGTGTATAAAATTACGTGTATTTCATATTTTATATTTACCTAGTTTTTAAATTGTATATAAATTATTAACTGTTATAAATGTTTATTTTATTTTAATACAAAACGATGAATTAATTTGGTATAAAAGAAAAACATTTGAATTGGTAGTAAGTTTACCATCGACACACACACACCTATTTTTCAAAATATAATTTTCTTATAAAAAGCATCACTAATGTAAACAAATATATTTTTAACGAGATTACAAATAAATATAGGCCTACTTGTGGTATATATTACATATTACTTGCCAAAATTAATGGCTATCAAATTTTGAACTAAACATCATTTACTCTTTCTAAAATATTTTCCGCTCAGTATCAACAGGAAAACTTTTTTTGTTTAGCATCCGAAAGCAAAAACGTGCTCTAATGAAGTGAGTGATACATGACAGAAGTTGATTAAATCGCGCTTAACGTGTGTGTATATATATATATATATATATATATCTCACTCTAGCTGCCCTATGCACGCGCGCAAACACACACACACACATACAACGTGTGTATGACGCGTGCTACAGAGGTTTCAACAACTGCCAAACAATGTCACTTCACTCGATCAAAGTCATTCAGTTTATTTCGACAATATGAGATGTACGCATCCAGGATGATGAGGGAGGGGAGGGGGTAGGGTACTGTTCAGATAAATTTGACAAAAAACAAGTTCGCAAGTTGACAAGGGACGTTACAACATTTGTATTTCTCCATCACGTGGTTGATTAAATTAAACATTCTAAATATAAATAAAAGGCAATATTAATGTTTCAATGCGTGTTTTTACCAACTGTTAACAGTAAAATTAAATTAATATAAAATATACATAATTGATTTTCAAAATATCCGGAGGCCTAGAATTACATTACTCTTTTTGAATCACCATCGAAAAGTGAAAACATTAAAGAAAGATTGAAACATTGATAGCTACTGCTATTATTATTACTATTAGAACTTTATTTATAACCACATAAATATTAGTCATAATTTCTTTTAATTTTTAAATTTCTTAATATTTAGCTCAATCCCATGCCTATTTACAATTTATTCCAAGCGATAAGAATTTATTGGAAATGCACACTGACAAGATTTGAGCCTCAACTTTCCCGTTACCGATAGAGCTCATAAGGCTAACGTCTCTTCCACGTATCCACTGATGTGTGTGAAGACAATCTTAACATGTGGAATAAATATTTAACCCCGCGTAGTCCATACAGTTCTAAATTTTATCCGAACCACGAGTCATGTCTACCTGGTTTACCCCCAGATAGTCACGTGGTGAGGTTATTAAAGTATTTCTACTTTTCAAACTGGGTCATCAGTCCACGCAAATGTGGGAACCATTCCTCTAAATTATATCTTCCTATTACCGCAGACGCAGACTCAAAAGCATGCTCTAATGCACCCTGAAGGGGAGCACGAGAGCAAATTCCAACACGTACCGACCAATTGGTCACACCGTGTGGTTTTCGGATACTAAACTGACGGGTTGTCGCATTTCGCAAAGTTACTGAAACAAATAAAAGCATATTATTAATATTAGTAGGGAAAAACAAAATTGTGGAAAACCGAATAAGATTTTTTTTTTAGAGCTACGTGCGGAGACACTACTCTATGGGGGGCTGGGTGAGAGCCTCCCAAACCACTGTTGACACATCTCGCTTATCCGAGCAGGGCTTTGGGACGTCGATGGCACCCTCCAGAGTCGATGATCCTATTACCTATGCTATGAGTGCAAGTAGGAGAACAGCCCGGATGGCAAGGGGGAATAAATGCATTTCAAAATAGTTCATTTTTCTACTTTATTTACCAACAGATGTTTCCAGTGAAAAGATAATTAATTAATATCCAAAATGGTTTATTACCCGCTTTGGTGGCCGCATGGTCTAAGGCGTCACTTTCTCAATAGACTGGATTGCCAATGACGATTATATCGTTGTTCGAATCCCAGTCGGGTACACTGAGGCTGGTTTTTACTAAATGGTTTCCCACTCTCCTTCAACACAAATGTGGGCACACTTCCAATAAATTCAAACTTACTTATCCTTAATACATAGACGTAATTAGTAAATATGCATATCACCCGAACGGGGAGTTAGGCGCGATGATAGGAAACATATTTATGAAGTGGATCTCAAATTCGAGATCCATCGAATCTCACGAACTTGAAAGGGCTCAGATTTTAACTCTGTCGAGACTCAAGCTATTATATTTTATTGATTTTATATATTTAACGTGCACTTTCTGGACCAAATGATTATACCAGGACATGACAACTTCTATGAGCGAGAGCGAAAGGACCTACCAATTTTGCTGGGTGAGGTATTGCCATATATATTTCAGGATTTTTTCACATGTCACAAGCGACATGCGACCGACGGCTTTACTTCCCCTCCGAAGGAAGTTGTATTACGTATTTTTGTAACTCAAGGAAAATCCTTCAACCATGGCTGGGTTTGAACCTATGAACAATGTAACATTAGAAATTGCCTTCCTGCCATGTTTACACTATATACAAACAATATAAAGTCAGAAACTACCTTCTTGTCATGTTTCCACTATACAAACAATATAACTTCAGAAACTACCTTCCTGCCGTGTTCCCAGCTAGACAAACAATTGAAAGTCAGAAAGCGACCATCACTCCTACACCAAGAGATGTTCCGAAGTGTCGAGGAGTGAGTCCTGGAAGGAATCACTCAGTCGAGGGACTGGTTAATCCGGGCTCGCGACTGGAGCTTACGACTATCTCCCGGAGAGATGCAACTTTGCTGGACTGCGGTTAGAGTAGTCCGGATCAGCTTGGGTGGGGGTAAAAACTAGGAGAGGAGGGGAACATGCAATAACATCTCGGCTAACTTCAGTATTTAAATTAGTGTTAAGTCCCTCTTAGTCGAAACAGCGCAGTAAGGGGTGGGGGATTACACAAGTTGGGGGAACATCTACAATGTAGTCTTTATTCTAGCCATCGTTAGTTCAAAAAAAACTGCGCATGCGTGAAGAGAGTTTACATGCAGAGTATGCCCACTCTTCTGCTGCTATAGTTTGTCCACGGCTGAGAGACCGACAGCTGATACTCAACTATATCTATGCTTAAAACATGAACAACCTACTTTGTGCAATGATCCCAGCAGCTATGACCAAAAATGTTCAATGGATTAGAAAAATATGATAAAAAATACAAGAATGTGCCTAAAAAATGTAAAAACTATTCAAAGTAAGAGACCACAGTTTCCGAAAACCTAAGAAATTATTCTTGGAGATTATCATAGTTTATAGATCAACAGTTTACAAAATGTCCACAGTGAAGCCATCATTTTAAGAAAAAAACTATTCCCACATTTCTTCTGAAACCTACATACATTATATTTTTTAAATGAAAGCTTATTATGTTGACGATTATCTAGATTTTATAAAGCTCGGGTTTACATCTATAAAATATAAACATTAGTAGAGCTGAGACCTGTCGTTGTAACTCATAACGCGCCAATGGAACCACTGATGTTTTATTTCAGATATATTTCTATTGGCTTGATAAACCAGTGCCTATATTCCTCTCTCTAGTTCCGGTTATAGCAGATATACAAGGTTTCATAAATTATACACATCATCATACACCTTAATAAATTAGATACTTTAGGAGATATCTTAAAATGGTTTACTTTAATTAATAACACAAATCAAGACAGACTACTACAGTTCAGTCAACACTTCAGTAAAACAGATAGCTCGCAAAACAACGATGTTAGACCCTTTGCACAGAATGAATGAGTACAAACTCCTATTAAATGTCAATAATATCAGAATTTGGTGAGGGATTAAAGAAGAAACGTAGCTACTTTAAGTTAAATTTTCTTGAGATTCTGGTGAAAATGACTGTTGTGATGAACCCAGTATTTCTGAGTTATTCTCTTTTTCCAAAATCTAATTAGTAGGGTGCTTTGGGAAATATTGGGTCCAAATGGAATAAATATACTGAGGAGGGGAGGAGGCTACATAATAATGAGTTTGATACATTGACATTGTTAGGATAACCAAGTCTCGTAAATTACTGTGGGTGGGGGAAGGTCATGCAGTGAGATTGGGATTAACTAGAACCTTGTTCACGGTAATGTCTGTCAAACCCAAAGGGAGGAGACCATTGAGAAGGTTTGGACACAGATGGGAGGATAACATTAGAATGGACCTTAAGAGATAGGGTGTAGTGAGATAACCAGGATATAACTAGCTCTAGATATAGATAGGGTTTAATGAGGTGTCCTGGATAGAACTAGCTCTAGATATAGATTGAATGTAGTGTGGTGTATTTAATATAGCTAGCTCTAGTTAGGGATAGGGTGTAATAAGATAACCTGGATAACACTAGCCCTAGATAGAGATAGGGTGTAACGAGTTGTAGTGGATATAACTAGCTCTATTTAAGGATAGGGTGTAAAGAGGTGTATTGGATACTACAAGATCTAGATAGGGTGTAATGAGGTGTATTGGATACAACAAGATCTAGATAGGTGTAATGAAGTGTACTGGATATAACTAGCTCTAGTTAGGGATAGGGTGTAATGAAATAACCTGGATGGAACTATCTCTAAATATAGGGTGTAATGAGGTGTACTGGATATAACTATCTTTAGTTATGGATAGGGTGTAAAAAGGTGTTTTGGATATAATCAGCTTTAGTTAGAGATATGGTGTCATGTGGTGTACTGGATATAGCTAGCTCTAGTTAGGGATATAGTGTAATGATATATCCTGGATAGAACTAGCTCTAGATATAGATAGGGTGTAATGAGGTGTACTGGATATAGCTAGTTCTAGTTGGGATAGGGTGTAATGAGGTCTATTGGATATAACTAGCTCTAGTTTGGAATAGTCTATTGGATATGACTAGCTTTAGATATAAATTGAGTGTAATAAGGTGTACTGGATGTATCTAGCTCTAGTTAGGGATAGGTTTTAATGAGATGACTTGGATAGAACTAGCTCTAGATATAGATAAGATGTAATGAGGTGTACTGGATAAAACTGGCTATAGTTAGGGATAGGGTGTAATGAGGTGTATTGGATATAACTAGCTCTAGTTAGGGATAGGTTGTAATGAAATGTACTGGATACAACTAACTCTAGTTAGGGATAGGGTGTAATGAGGTGTACTGGATATAGCTAGCTCTAGTTAGGGATAGGGTGTTATGAAGTTTACTGGATATAGCTAGCTCTATCAAGGGATAGGGTGTAATGGATATAACTAGCTCTAGTTAGGGATTGGGTGTAATGAGGTGTACTGGATGTAATTAGCTCTATTTAGGGATAGGGTGTAATGAAATTTACTGGATATAACTAGGTCTAGTTAGAGTTAGGGTTTAATGAGGTGTACCGGATATAACTAGCTCTAGCTAGGTATGGGGTGTATGAGTTGTACTGGATATAACTATCTCTAGCTAGGAAATGGTTGTGATGAAGTGTACTAGATATAACTACCTCTAGCTAAGGATAGGGTGTAATGAGGTGGACTGATAATAACTAGCTCTATATAGGGATAGGGTGTCATGAGGTGGACTGAATATAACTAGCTATATATAAGAATAGGTTGTAATGAGGTGTACTGGATATAACTAGCTCTAGCTAGGGATAGGGGGTAAAGAGGTTTATTGGATATAGATTGCTCTATCTAGGGATAGGGTGTAATGAGGTGCACTTGATAAAACTAGCTCTAATAAGGGATAGGATGTAATGATTTGGACTAGATTGAACTTGTTCTAATCAGGGATATGGTGTAATTAGTTGGACTGGATAAAACTAGCTCTAGTTAGGGATAGGGTGTGATGAGGTTTGCTGGATATAACTATCCCTATTTAGGGTTAGTTGTAATGAGGTATACTAGATAAAACTAACTCTCGTCAGGGATAGGGTGTAATGAGGTTAATTGGATATAACTAGCTCTAGTTAGGGATAGGTGGCGTACTTTTATAAGTGCGGCATTAAGTTTTCGTGTGCCTAATACCATAAATTAAGTAAGCAAGGCACAAATAGCTGCTGTTTCCTTCACGTCCATTTTAAATAACCTACTGTATGTGTGTCATCTTGCGTTGTATCCACTATAGAACAACCAACTGTTGAGTGTCGTGTGCGGTGCCAACCCAACTAAACTGTTTGGTGGGGGTGCGCAGGATCCCATTCAAACAGTTATGCATCTTGAAATAGTTCGTCTGCACCTACCCTAATCTGAATCGGAAGTAAGACACGGTGCTGAAAATAAAACCCGCTAATATACATTAAATAAGCCAATATACATAAATTACGTTTGTAAGGTAGATATAAGGAAAGTAGGATTTAGGGGAAATTAATCCGCACTTGTGTGGAAAGAGAGTGGGAAACCATTTGGGAAAAAAACCTTTACACCTGGCCGGATGAGTCTGATGAAGCTTAAACCATGTACCCACCGGCACGGGCCAATATTATGTTAAACCTACAACATAGATAAAATCAATACAATAAAGCATACGTTTTTTAAAAACTTGTATCACGAGGCTTGCATCAAGTGTTGATATTTAAAACCAAATTCTATTTTTTTTTACAAAGGTAGATTAAAACATACTTTTATTTTCACTTTATTATATTTATTCTTAAGGAGCAAGATAAGTTGATCAAATCCTCCAGGTTTCATCCAATGGGACAGTATCTACTTGTCTATTGAAGTACTGGTAAACATGTGCCCATCAGTGCTCGCACTGAAGACAATATGGAGAGAAACTTTGTCGCTGGAGACGTAGCTGAGTCGGTTTAAACTGTAGGGTCAAAGGGCGGTGAATAGTTCATCAAAGACAGTGCTGCTCCCCTTCCCACTACAGTGATTACGGGCAGAAGGTGGGTCTTCTTTGTGGGTACCTCACAGGCAGTCAGGAAGCAGTCTCTAGCCAGCCCCTGTGTGGACTGCAATTAACATCTTCAGGTGAGTCTTGTTTGTTGGAGGTCATACACTGCAGCTTTGACGAGTTGAGAGGTGAGTCTTGTTTGTTGGAGGTCATACACTGCAGCTCTAACAATTTGAGAGGTGAGTCTTGTTTGTTGGAGGTCATACACTGCACTTCTAACAAGTTGAGAGGTGAGTCTTGTTTGTTGGAGGTCATACACTGTGGCTCTGACAAGTTGAGAGGTGAGTCTTGTTTGTTGGAGGTCATACACTGTGGCTCTGACAAGTTGAGAGGTGATTCTTGTTTGTTGGAGGTCATACACTGCAGCTTTGACGTGTTGAGAGGTGAGTCTTGTTTGTTAGAGGTCATACACTGTGGCTCTGACAAGTTGAGAGGTGAGTATTGTTTGTTGGAGTTCATACACTGTAGCTCTAACAAGTTGAGATATGAGTCTTGTTTGTTGGAGGTCATACACTGTGGCTCTGACAAGTTGAGAGGTGAGTCTTGTTTGTTAGAGTTCATACACTGCAGCTCTAACAAGTTGAGATATGAGTCTTGTTTGTTGGAGGTCATACACTGCAGTTCTGACAAGTTGAGAGGTGAGTCTTGTTTGTTGGAGGTCATGCACTGCAGCTCTGACGAGATAAGTAAGAGCTGTGTCTGGTTTGTTGGAGGTCATCAACTAACAGCGTCAGGCCCGTATAAACTAGTTTGCTGGTAATGGGGAGGTAGGGGTTCAAATCCCGACATTGGTCTCCTGAGAGTAACTATTCCTCCACGCCAATTTGCGAAAACTTCCTTTAAACTCCACTTTCCCCATCCTTGTCCCACTAATGTAGATATGCTGATATTCTGGAAGTGTATTAAGCTGTGAATACCTACTTCGGTGGTCAAACGGTCTAATACGTCACTCTCTTATTAGACTTGTCTGCCGATGATAGGAGATTGGGGTTCGAGTCCCGATTGTTTCTACTGAGGGTGGTTTTCCTAAATGGTTTCTCAATCACCTTCCACGCAAATGCGGGTAGATTACTTCTAAAATGCTTCATTTCTCAACCCTATTCCATCAGAGTAATTATCATATTTGTGGATAGCCTGAAAAAGGATTATACCTTGAACGTGTTGATTAAAAAAATAATAAGAGGTATTTATATATTATTTTTGGTATTTATCAAGCACTCTTTGAAACGATTGATTGTATCAACACACGATTTATAAATTACTTAAATCCATAACAGAAACAACTATGGTATCCCAACTGTTAATACACCACTGCAAAGCAGGAACCCTAATTTAATCTATTATAAGTTTTAGACCACACCGGAAATCAAATCTGTGATCCTTGGCTCAATAGACAGACGTGCTTCCAACTGAGCTAAGTTGTAAGTTTGATATAAACGGAAAGTTAAACACACTTTTATTATTTTTTCTCTTCCCGAACAAATATTTCACGACGAAAATGTATCAGGTTACGTTTCGCGGGAAATGTTCAATTCGCACATTCTAAGATCTCCTATCGGGTTTCTCGTCCCCTCCCCTGAAACAGGCTCGACCCTTCTCCCTGGATCCATCAATCCTGCGTCGAGGATATCTATCTTTCTATCTTCCCCCGTCCGCAACACTTTTACCATACCTCGATCTTGTAACGAGAAACGGCGGATATATCGGATGTCACATCGGATAGACGCGACCATAAAAACCGTTCCTTTCCAAATAACCTGTGGACAGGGTCAAATGGGTTAATCCTCCCCCTTTTATTCCACAACCAACCTTCCCTCGCAATCAATGTACACTCAGAGCAACAAAATGTGGAGCAACAGACAAAATATGAGCGCAATTTTATTGTTTCATTTATTTGAGGTAATTAACCTGCACTTTCTGAACCGACTGATTATATCCACACACGATTTATTAACTAGCTTGAAGCTAGAACAGACACAGCATCCAGCCCCCAGCTGTTGACTTATCACTATGAAAGGGGAACCCCATATTTCACCAATGATACATTTTCGGTCATACTAGGAATCGAACCCCAGAACATTAGCTCAGTAAACAAACATGCTACCGATTGATCCAAGGTGGTGGACGAGAGTGGTATTATTTTGGAAGAACAAACATTTTCAAGAACATTATTTTGTAGATTTTTTTTCAAAGAGAGAATTTAGTGACGTGAAAATATGGGAAGAATTTGTAATTAATTTATCCAAGTACTACACCGATATATTAAAAAATTTTTTTAGCTATTATTATTATTATTATTATTATTATTATTATTATTATTACTATTAGCACCGCGTCTTACTACCCGTTCGAGCTATACGCACTTACGCTAATGTGTAATAGTAGGGTGATTGTGAGATGAAATGGAGGACCTACAGCTTAACGTGGGAACCGAACCATGGTGGAGGCCTGGCATTCCACACATTCACGAGAATAGCTCATAGACCCAAGGATGATTAATACAGGTGATGCCACTAATTAATGGGGATGTTTATAAGGGTTCCAACTGGTTAAGATCTCGGAGAACCTGGCTTATATCGAGACAACTCCTTTAACAGTGTAGAACTAACACCTACAAGACTGGGCGTTGTGTCTGATCATGAGTTTAAGCAGGTCTGTAAGTCGTACGTTGAAATAATCAATCAGTTCATAAATTTGACGTTACATACTTCAATTGAGACAGGTTAGGAGTCCTAATAGCAGATACAGGTGAATGGAAACTAGTCTCAACTATTATATTGTCTGCACTTCATCACAACTCTCGGCACACATTAATAAACGTTGTATTTTACTTTCACCCCCTACTAAGAGATGCTACCTTCCCCTGTACCCCTTGCAACTAAAAATACCTTCTTCACTCACTCCTCCCTCCCCCCTTCTTACCATCAAGTAAATCATTGTAATAATGGCTGCCTGTTTCAGAACGCATTATTGATTTTTAGCTTCTTTTATTTTTGTTCTTGCCCTGAGGCCTTATGCTTGGCATGCGACATAGTTTTTAAAGAAAAATGTCTTGGGAGCTAAAAAAAAAAACTCTTTTTTATGGAGACAAAAAAAGATTTATTTATAGAAGTTATTTAATACTTAATTTTCAACAGATTTTATATTCCGAGAGCAAGAGTTCTCATAAATTTATTATAAGCAGCATTTTTTTCCCCCGAAATAAAAAAGACGCAATTTATGTGTTTGTATTTGACGTTGTTCCATGAGGGGCTCGCGGAGGTAAAGGGACACTGGTTCTATTCCAGATGAAGCGGTTGGCTTGTATCGACACAATTGATTGATTCTGAAACTTTATGTCAATATTCTACTGCTACAATCCTCACCAATATACCAACACAAGTCTCACTGTTGAGAAACCTCAGCCGGGAATAAAGCTAAGGTTACCTGGGATTGAATTCAATACTTTGAACAAGTTAAGCCATGGAATGTTACAGTCTATATATGTACCGTAATCCGTCATTTTGTTAAATAATCAGGCTTTAAATATAAGCCTCTCAATCCCGTCTTACTACTCAACTGGGCTGTAAGCATTTTAATAACTCAAATATACTCTCTTCGGTAGTCGAACAAGCTAACGCAGCGTTTATAAAACTGGGCTCCTCATAGTTATATAAGGCTCCCCCATAGCTATCTCAGGCTCCCCCATAGCTATCTCAGGTTCTCCCATAGCTACTCAGGCTCCCCCATAGTTATCTCAGGCTCTACCATAGTTATCTCAGGCTCTACCATAGTTATCTCAGGCTCCACCATGATTATCTCAGGCTTCACCATAGCTATCGAAGGCTCCACCATAGTTATCTCAGGTTCTCCCATAGCTATCTCAGGCTCTACCATAGTTATCTCAGGCTCTACCATAGCTATCTAAGGCTCCACCATAATTATCTCAGGCTCCCCCATAGTTATCTCAGGCTTTACCATAGTTATCTCAGGCTCCCCATAGTTATCTCAGGCTCTACCATAGTTATATCAGGCTCCACCATAGCTATCTCAGGCTCCCCCATAGTTATCTCAGGTTCTCCCATAGCTATATCAGGTTCTCCCATAGTTATCTCAGGCTCTACCGTAGTTATATCAGGCTCTACCATAGTTATCTCAGGCTCCACCATAGCTATCTCAGGCTCCACCATAGTTATCTCAGGCTCCACTATACTTATCTCAGGTTCTCCCATAGCTATCTCAGGTTCCCCCATAGTTATCTCAGGCTCTACCATAGTTATATCAGGCTCCCCATAGCTATCTCAGGCTCCACCATGATTATCTCAGGCTCCACCATAGCTATTGAAGGCTCCCCCATAGTTATCTCAGGTTCTCCCATAGCTATCTCAGTCTCCCCCATAGTTATCTCAGGCTCTACCATATCTATCGAAGGCTCCACCATAGTTATCTCAGGCTCCACCATGATTATCTCAGGCTCCACCATAGCTATCTAAGGCTCCACCATAGTTATATCAGGCTCCCCATAGCTATATCAGGCTTCTCCATAGTTATCTCAGGTTCTTCCATAGCTAACTCAGGCTCCCCCATAGTTATCTCAGACTCCCCATAGTTATCTCAGGCTCTACCATAGCTATCTCAGGCTCCCCCATAGCTATCTCAGGCTCTACCATAGTTATCTCAGGCTCTACCATGGCTATCTCAGGCTCCCCCATAGCTATCTCAGGCTCTTTCATAGCTATCTCAGGCTCTACCATGGCTATCTAAGGCTTTACCATGGCTATCTCAGGCCCCACCATAGCTATCTAAGGCTCCATCATGGTTATCTCAGGCTTCTTGAGGGAATTTTATAATATTTTTTAATTGTTTTCTACAGTAACTGTCACAATACTGTCATTGTGTGAACATATTTTACTTTCATTGTCAGACTGCCATGACAGCACTGTCGCGAATCAAATCATTTTGATATTTGATAGTGTGACAGTAGGGCTGCCGTGACAGTGTGACAGTGAGCCTATTTCTTTTCGCGCCAAGCACGTGTAGGTGTTGTTGGAATTGAAGTTATTTGATTAAATAGCATTGTTGTTCGTTTTGTGTATAGTTGAATAAAGGAGGTCAGGGATTGATATATTGGCGTTCTTAGAACACTACCACCAATATCCCTGCTTGTGGGATAAGACTATTCAAGACTACAAACATAGGGAGACAAGGGACTATGCTGAATCCATGCTACTACAATTTAGTGAGTTGGACACATTGAAAGCCTTAGAGACGAAAATAAGAAGCCTACGGGGAACGTACAATCAAGAAGTAGGCAAAATAAAACAATCCACTACTACCGGCTATGGTGTTGACATCTATAAGCCGAAACTTAACCGGTTTGGATACACACACATCTTTCTTGGAAATAACTATGAAAGAGAGGCTGATTTTGAATCAAATTTGGCAAGTAGAGGCAATTATTTTATTTGGTATTAAATGTTTTTATTTAAACTAAATACACTTAAAAGAAAACTTTTTTTATGAATCGTTGATTTCATTAATCCCAGCATCTTCACCGTCAGATTCTACCTCAGCAGAAACCTGGAAATTTACCATCTTGTTCTGCCATTCCACGGTACCCTCACCCTTGAAGCAGTCTGTAAGTTGCTCCCGCTTATTGCGAGCATTTTTGTGAAGTTTCTTTCCCTTTTTGGTGCTAATTTGAACAGATCCTCTGGGCGATGATCGGCTCGCCATGATCCAGGAATTATAATACCACCATGGTTATATCAACGTTTTTAATGTCGGCGGTTATACCATGAATGAACTTCGCTTGTTTCCATATCAAGTTGTGCAGAGCACAAGCCGCTTTCACAATCTTAACAACTTTTTCCGGTTCAAGATTAATAAGATTCAAAAACGTGTGGCCAAGATCGTGAAGGCATTTTTGGAAATCCACCTAGCTCTACAAAGTCTGTATTTGTACACCCTTTCCTTGAGACTCTGATTGCAGTGCCTAGGATAGGGCTTCACCATGTATTCTTTCAAGGGAAAGGCATCGTTCCCAACGATGACTCTGTTTTCAGGTAGGTTTAACTGATTGGCTTCTATAGCAACATGTAACGATGATTTTTAGAAAATGTCACCATCAGAATAACCGCCATAACTTCTCATATCAATGTAGGGGAAGCTGTAGTTGTCATCAACCGACGCAAGAAGCACCATGCTAAACTGTTTCTTATAGTTAAAAAAAAAAAAGAGAGATCTCGAGTTTCTTAGGCACTGAATATTGACATGTTTACCATCAATACCGCCAATGCAGTGAGGAGATTTCCCTATACTGTTGAAGCCACCGATAATTCTCTCCCACTCAGTCGTTTGTTGTGGTACCTGGATAGAGAAAAAAAAGTTGTTACAAGCGTGGTTAATTACTTATCCATTGGCGCAGGAACGTTTATATTTGTAGGGGTAGATACATCTCCGCATGGTACATTTTTTAAAATTGAATACCCTTAGAGTCCATTTAGAGAGGTCCTTATCCGGAAACATTTTGAAAATTAGAATCGTTTCCAAGATATTTGAAGTGGTCCTCTCCAAGATTTTTTTTAAAAAGATTTAGGTACTCTCATACCACCCCCCCCTCC
>CABFWB010002175.1:0-24645 GCA_902151455.1 Timema bartmani
GGGGTTTAAAATGGGGTGAGTGAACTCAAATTTAGGAACTACTAGTGGAGGAAATGTTTTAGTTGGTGCGGGTTGTGAAGAGCTTGTGGGGGTTTAAAATGGGGTGAGTGAACTCAAATTTAGGAACTACTAGTGGAGGAAATGTTTTAGACGGTGAAGGTGAAAAAGGGGTTAAGGAGGCTTAAAGATGAGTGAACTAAAATTTAGGAACTACCAGTGGAGGAAATGCTTCAGGTGGTGAGGGTGAAAAGGGGGCTGTGATGGCTTTAAGAGGAGTGAGTGAACTATAATTTAGGAACTACTAGTGGAGGAAATGCTTCAGGTGGTGAGGGTGAAAAGGGGGCTGTGATGGCTTTAAGAGGAGTGAGTGAACTAAAATTTAGGAACTACTAGTGGAGGAAATGCTTGATGTCATAATTATATTGTAAGAAGAGACCCTGAACTTCTCACGGTCCTAGGCAGGGAAATGAGTGGAGTGAAGGCTTCAATTATTCGTGTTTCTTAAGCCTCACTGGCAGTGGCGGCACATGATCTGAATAATGAGGGAAGGTTTCTCTTCAAGGACACGTGACCTTGATGGCGGGAAGATGAGGGGCAGTTTGAAACGGTCCGGTTCAGATTGTGAAAGGGCGCTAAAAAGGATCAGTGTTCTACACAAGTTCACGATATTAAAGAGGTCGCCTTGATAAGCGAGAAAGTGCCGTGTAGGCGTTCGGATCTAACGCAATATTTCATTATAATATGCGTTATTTCCAAATATGGTTCACGCCAAGATAAATTCGAAAGATTCCAACAGGGCTCTTCTTCCTTAACAACCTTTTAATTTGAGTTTTATCAATACAAACAAATGTGTGACAATGTGACATTAAGTCATTTTCAACAACTTGTTGAGTATATTTGCGGAGTTATGAGACCAGGCTTGATGAAAAAGTGCTCTAGATCTAGCCTTCCTCTAACAAATACAGTTTTTTTGATAAGCTCATAACAGAAAATTTAAAGATATTTGAAAACTATCAGCGAGCTTTCCTCTTTACCTTGAGATGAAAAGTTTTGTAGTTTTCTTTCCCCTCTTTCTTATTGACATGACAAAGGATGGTTGAAGGTGAAGGGCGAAAGGGAGAATAAGCTAAGTCAGAATAGAAAAGTCGTTACAGAAACCATTGTATTTTAAGCCACGTGGTTCGACAGCGATTGATACTTGATACGGCATTATGCCGGGATCACGATCAACTTAACGTTAACTTAAGGTTAACTTAACGTAACTTAACGTAAAGATTCTCCTCGTGTTTTTAAATCGAAGCGATCACGATGCAGTTAATTTAAATCCACTTGCAGTTCACTTAACTTAATAGATATCATGGGAGGTCTCTCACGTTAAGTGAACGTTACATGAAGGGTATCACGTGATCTAGCCAGCCAATCATTAAACGAGTGACGTCTACAGGGCTATTTAGTAATTCTCAATTTTGTTGGTTTTATAACTAAGGTCTACTCTTTAGCTTCAGTTCTAGTGATTGGACATTGAAACAAAATAATTAAACTAAATTATGAAAGCTAAATTTATCAAAAAAGTTTAGTGATAAATATTTATCATATCGATAGAAAACAGTAAACATTCACAGATCATCACTTTACAAATTGTACAAATCACAGATAAAATCACATAGGTACTCTAGAATGCAGATGTTTGGCTAAAGTTGTTACATTAAGTTACGTGACTCGTGATCACACATCTTGTAATGTTCCAACTTGTAAACCCTATGTAGTTTCGAAATGGAAGGATGAGATTGCAGTTTAATATTTTATTTGCATTTTATATTTAATTTCGGGAATTATCTTTATTTTATAATATTATTTTTAATTATTCATTGTCATTTTATAATATTTAAGCTCTTCAGGTAGTTTGGAAGTCAGTACATTTCTTTTATTTTAAATGTGCTTACTGAGTGCGTTGGACGATGAAACAAAAGGAAAGAGCTGATCTAGCACTTTGTTTTCGTTCTAAGATAAATACACCTTTTCCTTAGTATGGAGCGGTTGCATTGTCCAGCCAACCAGAAAGCCAGGATTCAAACTACTCTCTTGTGATAGGTCGAGATTGTCAGTCCACTCTGGTACAATCGTCGATGTCTTCAGAATTTGAAAATACACGAAGGAGGAACGAACTCTCATTGTTACACAAAGAAAGACGCGCAGGGACGGGTCATTTGTACAAGGTGAAGTTGTAAATTGTTATACTAATAATCTATAAAGGAATACGTTCTAATAATAAATAAAAATAAAAGTGATCAAAGTATATTTATTGTATAAGTGGGAGTTTCGTTATATGGTAATCGCGCCGAGAAGGAAAGCTGAGCTAGCCAGGGATAATGATGTTAATATTATAAGTCATCTTATCGTAGTGTTTTATAATTGGTGCCCATCGAGGGGCTTCACTCGTGTTTTATAATTGGCAACCCAACGTGAGGCTTTTCTTGATTTTACAAATCGGAGCCCAACAGTGGGGCTTTCAGTATAGAGAAGCCACATTGAGAGTTTTATAAATTGGCTGCCCACCGCGGGGCCTTTAGAATATTATAATCTGTTCTCTTAAGTTAAATGAACCTTAAGTTGATCGTGATCCAGGCATTACGTAAACAAAAAGTGAACGTTACATTACGTTAAATTATAAGTTGATCCTTATCCCACCATGAACATGGGACAAATCCCTGAAAGCTCATTGGTGGAACATTGGCGCGCAAATCCAAGGGTCCCGGGTTCAGTTCCCATGATCAGATGTTAGTTTTCAATTAATCGAAACAGGCTAAATGAGTTTGACATTAAGACTGCGTGCCCTCGGGCAATTTGTTGTTATTATTATTTTTTAGCATATTTTCTTAAAATTAACCGCCACTTAAACGAACACAAACAAAAATATGTAAGATCTTTAATGAAACTAGACGTTATTCGTTTGTGGATAGAATGTAAAACCACAATTTTTACTACTCAAATCAGTATTGAAAATAATCCTGTTCGGTGTTAAACATGGCGCCGCGAAGATAAGCAACCAACTCCACGTAGCAGCTAAGCAAATTGCCTTGTTGTAAACTGGTAGGCGCAGATGAGCTGAGAAAACTGGCCAGGTGCGTGAGAGGTCCACGTGGTTGTTTGAAGTGAAACCGAACAAATGAAAATTCTCGAAGGCATATTGATGTTCGAATATTTTCGGTTAATTGTTTGTATAGTAACTGGTAGAGGTACCCAAGCGACGCTTTTTTAAGCTTCAAACAGACAGGGAAAAAAAATCTATTCATTTTATTTCTTCCAAAAATTCTTCAAAAAAAATGTATAGTTCAAAATTTAAAATCCCTGCTTCGAGGTGCACAGAGGCTAGTAATTTAAAATTTTCGGACCTCTGCTTGCGGTAGATATTGCACAATGTTCTTTTTTTCAGCGCCGCGTTTTACTACCCGATAGGGTTATACGATTATGTACTAGACTAATGGTTTTAGGGATCAGGACGGTTATATATTTATAAAAGGTGTACCTGCATTTGCGTGCAGGGAGAGTGTAAAACTATTTTGGAAGAACCACCTTCAGTACACCCAACTGAGATTCGAACCTTGATCTCTCTGTCATCGGCAGTTTAGTCTACTGTTAGAGTAGCGTCTTAGACCTTGCGGCCACCGCTTGAATGCTGACATACGATACATAATATCGTACTTTGAATAAATTATAAAACACTCATTCTTTACTATGCTTCTTTCTTCGTCTTTCTATACAGAGTTGTTTTTTTTACTTTCTTAATAAGGTTCGGTATAAACTTTCTGAGTGGTGGTTTCTTCCCCACATAAAAATACCAGTGGAAATTAATTACTTCAAAATATTTCGCGGGTTTCCTTAAAAATTCTGACGCATTCTAGACTGTCAACAGGCTTCAACAGACCCTTTAAAATTATACACATTTTACTGTAGATATAGTTAGATCTCACGTGGCTTTGAAAAAAAAAATCCTGTGTGTATTAATTTTGACTATAAATAATCTGTTAATCTTCGTTCGGCTGTCACTCGAGAAGCGCATGTTGCACTTGTCGACGTGTTGGCCTTGGCCTTACGAAACTGTTCTCACAACAGTGATATATTGCTCAACTAATCCCGTTCTCATTGTTTATTGTTTACCTGCGAATAAAGAAACTCTAGTTCCAACTTGGTATCCGGATGTGCCATGTACCGTTTCATTAACGTTGCAGAGAATATGGACCAAAATATATTTCTCCGTATCAAAGAGACGATTCATTGTTGGAGATTTTATTATGTGCCATCGGGGTTGTCGACTGCTAGTATTCAAATTCAGATTGATTTATGGACTACTGGCCTTTGTTTTAAATGTCTATGTTAGTTATATTCGTTAAAACTGGATCATCTTACTTTCAACCGAAATCATCTTAATAGTGTTTCAGGGTGAAAATTTTGGTATAGCTCGTATTTTTGATTTAAAAGGCGTGGCCTTGAATTCTGGATGGTGTATTTTCTTTTGTACAAATTTTACGCATTTTCTATTAATTATATTACTCATCCCTATCTATAAAAATCTAATCTTTTATGCTGAGCGGATCAATTAAACATATAATAAGTACCTACCCTTATTTCTGACTCTACGCCCAGAAGTTTAAATTTTGGTTGAGGACTTGTCTTGAGGGTACAACTTACAAGTTAATACATTCGACGCTTGTTTAGTAAATGAAAACAAACACACACATTTATATAAATATAAATAATAAATATTGTTAATATTATTGTTGCACCATTAAAATGAAAAACTAACTGCATAACGGAGATCATTGTTTCTGCAACAAGGTCAATGGCCAAGTGGCCTTCAATCAATGTTATTTCATTACTAAGACAACTTAATAAAAAAGAAGTGACAGAATGATTTATGGAGTCTATCAGATAGCGTGTGTGATAACCATTATCCTTTCTCACATTCGAGTTTTATCTTTAGATAACGCTTATCGAACAGTTTCATTATTTTGACACTACGAGTATAACGGGAATTTGTAGTGGGGAGAATAGAAAATCTTGACTGTCGATGTGAGGCAGATGCATGCTGGGTCTGTGACGTCACGCACTCTCGCGGAAATGGTTCAGTCAAGATGGCAGCGGACCTGCAGATGTTTTTATTTTTATTTAAGTCAAAATATCGTCGGAAAGATATTTTTTGGCACGAACTGTTGTGTTGTTTTGTAGTATATTCGTGTGTAGTCAGTGTGTTGTCTAGTACTAATTGTTCAAGTGTGCAGTGTGTAAACGGCGAGTGTGTGAACGGCACGGGTTGCGTTTGTTTTGATGGTTGGCAGGGACAGTTTTGTCAGTTTTGCGGTGGGAAAGTCAGGTAAGGGATTTGTAGCAAAGCACATGCCATTTATACTAAGCAAATATTTGTTTGAAAAAAGTTTTGATGTTCCAATCTCATTCATTGCACATGAAGTGCATCGATTTATATTAGTAATTTTATCTAGAGATCCCTAGGGGTGAGGTTAGGTTAGGTTTGAAATTTATTAGGAGGTAGTCGACCTCAGTGGTCTTTGGGTTAAGTGCTTGCCTCAGGACCCGATAATCGTAGGTTCAAACCCAACGGGGGTTGACGGATTTTTCTTGAGCAACAAAAATTGGTAGCACAACTTCTTTCTGAGGGGAAGTAAAGCTCTCAATCCCATGTCGATTGTGACATGTAATAGAATTCTGGAAGGTATGTGAAAATACCTTTTCCGAAAAAATTTGTAGACCCTTTCGCTCTTGCTAATAGAAATTCTCGTGCGCTGATATAACTAATCGGTAGGGCCTACAGAAAGTGCACGTTAAAACCTCTAAATAAATAAAAGATTAGGATGTATCCTTTTGCCCTGATTACATAAAATTATATTAGAAATAGCATTTTGTATGCTAAATATTATGACATTTAATTTATTTAAAACCAACAATTGAATCTAAATCTAAAATAAGGGACTTCTTGTGTAAGCATAGCCCACCCTTCACCCTCATCACCATTGATGAAATAAATCCATCACACACTTCTTGGTCTATTATTTAAATCGTTTAAAACTGGTTTGGCCAAAATTGAATAAGAAACGACTAGGCCTACCTAAGTTACAATACTAGCTGACAAAATTTTAATCATATTGTATTGTAGGCCTATAGATACAAAAGGGGGGCTGATCATTTTGGTTTGCAGTTTTCCATTTTAAATTGTTTGAATATTGATTTTAATTTTAATTACCCTTTTCTCTGATTACTAGTATGATTACATTTGACTGTTGTTCGGTTGCAAACATTTCAAAGGATCTCATAAAATAGACTAGAATCCCACAACAACCCAAACATCACTTATCTCAGGTTTAAATTGAACTTAGCTCAGCTCTAATTCCAGTTGACACAATAGGAAGCTAAGTTTTAAACCACAAATGCTAAAACTACTCTTTTTAAAATAACAGATCTAGTTTGGTATCGTAGTTCTGTTTATTTGCAATCAAACCATTATAGTATTATTGTTAAACTTAGTAGGCTTAAATAATTATTTTTATTAATGAAGACCTGTGAAATTATTCAAAGAGTAAAAAGAATAGTGAATATACACATTCTCTCACAAATTCTCACAAGTTAATTTTGTTGTTGACCCTACATGACCATCTCCTTTCTTACCCGGGCTCTTACCCTCCCCCATCCATACCATACCCTTTCACATAGGGTATCAACAACAAAAACATCTTAAAGACTTTCAATTCTATGTTGTTATAAAGGTTATCACAACATATTTGGATAAGTTTAAACAACACAGAGGACATAAAACCAACGAAAATGAACTTAGAAAGTTGTCATATTTTAAACTGTCACTCCAAAACCCCGAATTTATCTTTTACTTTAGTTCATATTGGGCTTATTCCTCAAAAACAGGATGGCCACAGTCAAGAAAAACTTGGGAGTTAAATATCTTAAAGGGAAATGTCATTAAGAGAAATTTTGTAATAGGCCAATTTTTTTTTAGCACCACATCTTCCTACCCGTTTGGGCTATACACCTATGTACTAATTATACTAATGCGTTAGGGACTAGGTAGGTTTAATTTAGAGAAAGTGCACCTGCATTTGAGCGGAGGGAGAGTGGAAAACCGTTTAGGGAAAAAACACCCTCATCCCACCTGGCCAGGATCAAACCCTGATCTCCTCATCTTAGGCAGTCAAGTCTAAAATGAAAGTAGCAAGTTAGACCACGTGGCCCCCTTGCGTCTATCATCCAGTTGTATTTATAGTCCTACCCTACATCTTACAAGTTTTTGTCACTAAAGCTGTGCTCTTGGCATGTTCTGATTATGTTTGAAGTCTTGTAATTCTACCATTTTTTTCCAACTGGCTGTTTGTGTGCAGGCTATCAGATACCTCAGGAAGTATTCATGATGGTTACGGGAACTACTCTATCGATGTCAAGTGTAGCTGGTTGGTGGACGCCGGCGGAGTCCCCAATGCGACCATACGTCTGCACCTGGAGGAGTTTGCCACAGAATGTGGCTGGGACCACCTCTACATATTTGACGGAGACAGCGTACATTCACCCCTACTTGCTGTATTCAGGTGAGTCATGACAATGTCCGCCCAAACTTAACATACGTATTGTAGCCTACACTCTTGCCCCTTTTTTTCCCGGTATCGGTATAGAAAATTTAGTAAACTTTTAGCCTGAAGAGATAGGTCTATAAGCTATTAACTACTACAATTTTTTTTAACAGGTAAGTTACATCATGTTTTTTAATAAATCTATTTAAAACTTAGATATAAAGTATGTGTAGTCACATGAAGACTGTGCTGATGAGAACATCAGTGCTGTGTATAGGCTATCCAAAAGCAGCATATCAGTAGGAGGTAAACAAGAAGGTTCATCTAGTAATAATGAGGGGAGGTAACACTCATGTCTCAAGAGTTGATAATGAGAGTAAAACCTGTGCAACAATTACACTATTTCTTGGAAGTTTGCAACCTTCTTCTCATTATTTGATCGCAAAATTGGTAGCTTGTATATGTCTCCTGATAATTAAATCGTCAATGTCATCAACTTTTTTGACCCTATGGCATAGTCGTTTTATTAAAATACCTCCCATTTTCCTCCTTCCACCATTTTTCCTCCTTTAATTTCTTACATTCTACTCCTCTTATTTGCACATTTGCTGTTATCTACTCCTCCTATCACTTTCTTGGTATCACTCTCTGTCTTTTTCTTACATCATCTTCATTATTCTCCTTCGGATTCTTGACATCTTATTTACTAAATAATTTCTAAATAATATCTTATGTTATCCTTTAATATCCTGCCGGTTCTCTTTAAAAGGTATAAAATAATTATTATAAATACATTTGTTTACTATAAAAACAAGATTGATAGCAAACCGTTGAATTGTGTGAATGATTCTACGGTTTTAATAACAAATCGTCAACCTCGGTGGTCTTGGGGTAAAGTGCTCGCCTCATGATCTGATGTTCGTGGGTTCAAACCCAACAGGGGTCAACAAATTTTTCTTGAGCAATAAAAATCTGTAGCACAACTTCTTACAGAGGAGAAGTAAAGCCATCAGTCCCTTGTCGATTGTGAAATGTAGAAGAACCCTGGAAGTTATGTGAAAATACCTTTCCCAGCAAAATTGTTGGGTCCTTTCAATCTCGCTCATAGGAATTCTCGTGTGCTGATATAATCAATCGGTTCAGAAAGTGCACATTAAATACCTAAAATAAATAAATAAACAAATCTGTAAGAGGATTGCTAAAGTTAATAAAACTTAAAAACATCTTCCTCATTTACTTTTTATCAACTCTTGATCATGTTGTAACTTTGTTTCTTTGGCATTATTAATTTAAGTTTAGATAAATTTGTCAATCCAAATTACAAATTTCGGTTTTAAAGAATAAAAAAAAAGTATAAAACATTGTTATAATATTATAGGTTTTTATTTTGGAGCCAGAATTTGACTTTACGTTTTTACATACTCAGACTCTTACTCTATACCCAAATTACTTCCGAATTCGAATCCACAGCCCTGACCTCTATAAACTATAATGTTTGGGCACTGGTCTCACGTACAAGACTAATAAAATGTGTTGTCGAATTTCCTTTGGGTCAAAACACTACAAACATTTACTTAACAGGCTACGACCGAAAGGTCTGAGTTTTGATCCCTTGCTAGGGTGCAATGCGGTTTTAAATTATTTTTTCCATATTTAGGTGTCCCATCCTGTCTGCCTGATGAATAGGCACATGCCTGGATTAGAAAAAAAATCAACACGCGTTATCTGGCCTTATCAACTATATACATCAGTAAATGTTTATTAGTACAAAAAAAGTTTAGATAGTTATTGTGTTATTTGGATTAAATTGAGCTAGACTTGCTCTAGTCTTTTTCCTTGCCAAGAACTGGTCTAAAATCGAGAGGTGAAGTACTGTTAAAGTGTTTATCTGTGTCATTAGTACCTTGGCACCTCTTGAACGTAGTTGACTGATTCACTCAAGTCTCTGTCTGCTAATATCAAAAATTTGCTTGAAAAAAAAAACCACTCCAAATAACCTATTGAGGAATCCAATTTTCAAAAAGTGTGTGGGAGAGGGCCACTTCAAATAGCTTGCACATGCGGATACTAATTAAAAACAAAATCCAGAAAAGGATGGGATTTTGGGGATTCAACTTTCAGACATTTGCTGGGGGAGGGTCTCTTTACCCTCTTTTTTTTTTATGACCCCTTTACCCTCTTTCACAAATAATGTTTCACCAGCACTTGTTATAGCACATTTGTATACATACTACTTTTTAACTTGTCTACCCGTGGCTGAGCACAAATCTGAAGTAGAATAATAACTTTCAAATTCAGACCTAAAAAAAAGTGTGATGATGATGAAGAGTAATGTCATAGCTGTACCCATCTTTTAGTATGTAGGGAGGGGTTCTCCCTTTGGTGACTCTTGGTGAAGTCTCTCAACAAGAGATGGTAGGGATTTTTTTTTATAACAAAGACCCATCTTGAAGTAATTTAAAGTGTTTTAAAACATAATTGAGGTTGTAATACCTGATGATTTGGTGAGACTTCAATAATTTACTAGCTTCTAGGCATTGGATAAAAATACTTTTTATTAATACTTGCTAAGGTATTAACAGTTGGTGGTGTGTTCAACACCTTTTATTAAACATTTTCATTTGGAATTATTTGTTCAAAGTCTCACAATCGCCGGAACAGGAACAGATTTTTAAAATTATACAAGAAACTCATTTTATTTGGCCAGAAAACCCATGAATTATGTTGAAATTGTATTGTATAGTTTGATTGACCACCCTGTATGAATTAAAACATATTTGTTTGAACTTGTATCATGGTGATAGCTTGTGGTTAAAATAAATTGAATTTATTTCTAGTGTAAAAACTATTTGCTAAAAAATTACAAATTTTTTACATTCATTACTGTTTCCAGCCTGTGTCCCGGGTCAGTTTTTTTTATTTAAATCATATGTTCTTCACTACCGGCTTGCTAGGTCTGTCACAATTTAATATGCCTATAAGACTAGGACAGGCACAACATCCAGTCCCTGAACCGTTAATTTATCAATGTGAAAGGGTAAACCCATATTTTACCAATGATAAATTTTTCGGCCATGCTGGGAATCGAACCCGGGACCCTTAGTTCACTAAGCAGACACACTACTGAATGAGCTAAGGAAATAATTGTACACATCTGCCAGTAAAAGATAAATTAAATTTATTTTCATACCAAAATCAGTAACATATGTACAGTAAATTATTGGCGGTGGTGGTTTTTCAATGCTTTCATCCAAATGTAAGCCATGCTTAGATTTGTTCTTCTTATCACTAAATAATAAACAATGCTATCTTGACAATTATTATTACATGGCTTCATGGTGAATTAGCAGTAAGTTTTAAGTCATTAAGCTGTGATTAGAAACATGTTTGTCTGTTCATAGGGGCAGTATAATTATACAACCAAGTTAAGCTGCATGGTTAATGTGCTAGACTGATAGCCTGGGTTCAATCCCAGGAGACTATACCAGTTTACTCGACTTGGTTATCTCACATATACCCTAATCCTTCTTCGTCTTTTTCTCTAGATAAAGTTAGACAATTTTGCACTGATACATTATGTAACCACAACATTTAGAACTGCTTGTATTTAATCAATATATAAATGAAAAAAGTTAAATCAAAACATGAAGCAATTTTTTCAGCAGGTAACTTAAATGAATGACTCACTCTTTTCTCCATCATCTAGTCAAGGTTTTTTTTTTTATAAGATTTTGTGATACCATTCAAGCATTGCCTTCTTTGTGGTTGACTGGTTTAAGGCGTCACCCTCTCAATAGACTGAACTGCCAATGATGGAGTGATAGGGGTTCTAATCCCAGACGTGTTTACTGAGAGCTGTTTTTTCCTAAATGGTTTTACATTCTTCCCTCCATGAAAATACGGGTACACTTCTTAGGTAATTAGTACATGTGCATATAACCTAAACTTGTAGTAAGACGCGGCGCAAAAAAAAATTAAAAATGGATATACTTTTTTACTCCACACACAGTTTCTCATTTGATACAACCTCACGACTTATCATTATTAATTTCATTTTTGATAATGGGTGCGTGGTATAAATGTCAAGCTCATTAAGTATGGTTTGCCGGTTACGGGAAGAACCCCGGCAGGGTGTACTCGCTTGAGTTGGCTTTTCTAGATGGTTTTTTACTCCCCTTCACAAAAATGCAGGTATATTTTCTATAAATTATACCATTCTCATTCCTACCATATTAGTGTGGTTAATACATGTATGTCATACCTGAAAGGGCAGGAAGAAAACAATTCCTTTTTAGCAAAAAATATAGATTTTTTAAAATTCAGACATTTTTAAACATTTAGTCAGCATACTTATTTATTTAAATAAATTTACACAATTCCTCAAAAATTTTAATTCCCATTTATATATTTGTTTCTTGTTTCAGTGGTTTGATGTACAAGGATGGGTACAGCATTCGCAGGGTCCCAGAAGTAGTAGCCCGCTCGGGTTCAGCGCTACTTCACTTCTACAGTGATGTGGCGTATAACATGACTGGCTTCAACATATCCTACAGGTAGTGTTACAGTTCTAAATACACAGACAGGATTAGTTGAGGGACTCTTGATGGGAAACCACACTGCAGCACTGGCTGCTTGAACACCGCCACAACTAGGTCGAGGGATTGGGTGTTTAGCTGTTTGAACATAGACACAGCTAGGTCGAGGGATTGGGTGCTTAGCTGTTTGAACATTGACACAACTAGGTCGAGGGATTGGGTGTTTAGCTGTTTGAACACCGCCACAACTAGGTCGAGGGATTGGGTGTTTAGCTGTTTGAACATAGACACAGCTAGGTCGAGGGATTGGTGTTTGGCTGCTTGAACATTGACACAACTAGGTCGAGGGATTGGGTGTTTAGCTGTTTGAACATTGACACAGATAGATTGAGAGATTGGGTACTCCGCTGCTCGAACATTGACACATCTAGGTCAAGGTATTGGATTTTTGGCTTCTCGAACCCTTACATATCTAGGTCAGGGGATTGGGTGCCAATTATCAATTTTCTTTCAAGGACAACCTCTACTTATTTGTCCTGATAAAAATGTGATAACCTTCTTTGGTGACCGCATGGTCTAAGGTGTCATTCTTGCAATAGTCTAGACAGACAATGACTAGATCGAGGTTCGAATACTGGTCAAATGTACTTACTTCCACTATATACTCATGCAAATGTGTGTACACTAACTCTAAATTCTACCTTCCTCATCCTAAACACTTGAGCTTAATTTGTACATATGTGTAGTCAAAATGGGTAGTAAGACGAGGTGCTAACTTTTTTTTTTAATCTCAAGCTAAACAAGGGCCTCAAATTTGTATTAGACACATCTTTTTATTTATCTTGGGAATGTTTAATCTCTCAAATATTATAGAATTCAAGAATCCCATCTTTAATATAAACAATTAAATAGTACAACCTCATTGTTAAACATAATTGGTACATCTGATGTACAAGCAGCAAATAAAATACCTGCTGATGATTACTTTTGTATGGTTGTTTATAAGAAATTAGTATGAACACATCTTCACACATTGTTAAAGCTTATTTGTGAAAAGTGACACACTTACTGTTATTGTTATTGTTAAAATGGTTTACAATGAAACTTGTTCTTCATTGCCAACTCTTGTGAAAAAAAAAGTATCGTCATTCATGTCAACGGCACAATCAGTCCTTGAATCATTGCATAACCCATTGTAATCCAATAATACTCTTCATTTTGGTGTTGTACATTATTTGTTTAGTTATTCAAGTCATCTATTATTGAGTTAACTTGATCTAGTGCCAAGAAAGTTGCATAGCCATTGTCTATTGTTTTTAGCACCTGCCTAGCAATAACCAATAGAGTTTCACCTAGTTTATTTTTTTATGTAATTGGTTAATAGTTGGGTGAAATATAGTGGTTTCGTTTTGGGTCAGGCCATAGAATTGATGGACACAAGTTGGTAATTTTGAATAGTGTTCTCTTAATTCATAATTCATAAACACCTTTTTTTTTACATCCAGCTTGTGGCCTGGGTTAATTTTTTATTCAAGCCATATATTTTCTACTACCGGCTGGCTAGGCCTGTCGTAGATTCATATGCCATGTAATCTAACTTAGGACAGGTACAACATCCAGTAACTGGCCGTTAATTTATCAATGTGAAAGGTAAACCCACACTTCATCAATGATAAATTTTTTGGTCATGCTAGGAATCGAACTCGGGACCCTTAGCTCAGTATGCAGACACACTACCGAATGAGCTAAGATGTCGGATCATAAAAAACACCTATTTATTTGAAATAAACAACTCCTCTAAAATTATAAGTAAAAAAAATGGGCAGTATTAATTGTCATGGAAAACCTACTTATAACTTTAAAAAAAAAATTCTTGATCAGGGTGAAACCTTTGAATCCTCAAGTATATTCAAGATTGCCTTTTTGCAAATTTTTAATTGTAATTCATTTTAAACTCTGTACTACTTTTGATAGTTCAGCGCCAACATAACATTTATAAGAAACACATAACAATAAGATCCCAGACCATTATTTTGACACTTAACTGTTATAGTGAATACATAATAACTTAAAAAGTTAAAATTTAAACCACTATTCTATTTTGAATAAACTGAAAAATGTCTCCTGGACTTTGAGATCAAACCTAGGACCTTTGGATTTAAGGCAGAGTCGCCAATGGATGTGATATCAATGATAGCTCTTGGTAGCCGATGATACCTACACGTCCATCACAGACTCTGCCTTAAAATATGAATGCAGAATGACCCTGGGCACGGGACGATTCCTGGATAGCTCTGTGGTTAGAGCATTGGCGTACAAAGCCAAAGGTCCCGGGTTCGATTCTTGTGTCCAGGTATCATTTTTCAATCTATGGATATAGGCCTAAGGCAATATACTTTTAAAAACAATGCTATACTGGATATTAATAACTTAAACTGACTAAGTATAGTAGAAGTAGAATGAATAATTATAAGCATTTCTTCTTCTTGATCATCTGTTCAGTCGAACAAATAAAATTTCTCTTCACTAGATGTGTTTAGTATAATCTTCTACATATAATATCATGAGTTATTTAATAAATGTCAAAAAGGCATTTAAAAATATTTGGACAAATATCCAAGAACTTCTCAGAAAGTTAAACTAACATATTATACTGAAGCAATATTTTATTTATTTAGTCTATATAGGTTTTTCTGTCTTAGTTCCAAAAATACCGAACTTAACTCAACTTAACTCGCATTCCCTTCCACCCTTCCTTAAACCAAAGATATATATTTGTGAATATGTGAACAGGTTGAACTCTTGCCCAAGCCGCTACTCTAACGCAAACTGTTCTGGACACGGAGTGTGCATTGACGGGGTGTGTACGTGTGATGCGTCATTCTTGGGTGAAGCGTGTGATGTGCCTGTATGCCCCAATGACTGCAGTTACAGCAACGGCCAGTGTAATCATGAACAGCACCGCTGCGACTGCAAGGAGGGGTTCAAAGGTATGATAACACACATTTATTTTCCCCATTTCCTCTATGTCTAATACCAATCCTCATCGGTGGTCGCATGTTCATATGCGTCACTCTCGTGCTGGTACCGTCTATGATGGGGAGATATGGTTTCAAATCCTGGACAGGTGTACTGAGGGGGGTTAGTTTAAATCAGTGGTTCCAAACTTGGGGGATATGAGGCGCTTCCAAGGGGGGCATAGAACAATTAGTAAATAAAGTTAAAAATAATTTAAGAATTAAAGAAATTTTTTATTTCACTCTCTTTTTCAAAGTAAGATTATTTTTTCTTGCAGTGTTGGAAACACTGCCTACCAGTTGTAATTAATCCATTAGGTGACCAGTCAAAAGAAAGACGCTTGTGCACATGCACGTGTTTATTTTCACACCACAGATTCGCCCCCCCAATTTTACTCTCTACCCTCCCCCTAAGCTACTATTGCAGTCACGTGCAACACAACCGAGTCTTCAACTATTGACTCTTAATAAAAACCAAACAGCGTTGTTGACTTGAAGGGGAAAGTGATTTACAGTGTGCTCTCTCAAATATTAAACCCAATATTCAAGAACTGATGAAAACAAAAAGTGCCAACCATCCCACTAATATTTTTTGCTACCACTATGCTACCAGTGTTACGTTAATTTTTATATTAAATAAAAAAGTGAAAAGAAAAAAGGTTTTTTTGATTTTTTTATAACCATCACAAAAAAGAGTGTAAAGAAAGGGGCCATGGAAACTTGATTGTCTACTAAGGGGGGCGTTAGCTGAAAAAGGCTAGAAACCACTGGTTTATATGAATTTCTACTCTCCACACAAATGTAGATACACATCCTCTAAATTCAACCTTCCTCATTCTTAAGACATTAGAGTAATAGTAGACTGCATATGCTATAACCTGAATGGGTAGTAAGATGTGCTTAAAAAATACAAGTTGATGTATTTTAATATATTACTCTTGGTAGGTGGGTGTTGGGAGGCAAATATTAACTAATAAGCATTATGTTAAGACACTTCTTTTATTATTATTTTGTAGTTTTAACTTTGTATTGTTTATTGATAGCCAAAATTGATTAGTATTTTATGCATTTTAAATATTTAAATTCATAGAAAAAGATTGCATACTCAAATTATATTTTAAATGTATTTCTATTAACCTGTGTCATAGGAGAAGATTGTAGTCAGGAGGAAGCGGAGGGATACTGGGAGGTCGTGCAACTCAAAGACTTTGTCCCTGAAGGCTCAGCCTCTCACGGAGCGGTCGTGTGGCGGGACTCCCTCTACATTGTGGGTGGGGAGTCATATCATCGAGCCAAAATGATTTACGTTTACGATTTCAATGGTGAGGACAAATAGCATAGAGAAATTATTGTTTCAGTGCTTTAGTTTGGTGTTAACCCTTTTAGTGACAAGAACTGATCTTATCAGCTTTCCAGAGTTGCACCAGTTCTGGCGTTACCTGATACAGACTGTCTATAAATTATGTCATGCTAATTTTTTTTTTTACCCCCTCCCCTTACCCCTTGTCACACATTGTCACAATTTTGTGAACCCTCTTCTAATATTATATCACAATATCATGCAAACCCGCCCTTATTTAAATGGTATTTTTGATTGTAGAGCCTATAAAAAAAACTCCATGGCGTGAGCACGCAAGTTCATATATCGACCAAGTGGCCGCCGCTGTTAGCGATGATAGTGCCAACCAACCTATATAACCCGTGTTTATACATGTTCGTCAAGCTCGATTATGAAATTGATGAGTCAATTGTTGTACCTTTATATCTGCGCGCAGTTAGGTTTATTAACAGAAAACACTTCCAGAGATACGCTTAGTTGTAATGATCTTTTCCCCTTGTACTCCCCACTACGCTTGGTCACAATGAGCACTTCTCTACCCCCCGTCATGTACTATGTAATTTATAGACAGCCCCATAGATAATGTAAGTTTGTATTACTTGACTAAAATAATAACATTCCTCTCTGTTATAGAGCAGTATACACAGAAATAATAGAACACACTCAAAAATCTCTTCTTGAATAACATTTTGGCAATTTTTCCTGTACAATCTTACAAAAATGATGAAATAGCCTTGTTACACTCCACACACACATCCATCATAGATGTGGTGTTAGAGGATTAAAGTGTATGAATGTTAAATTGTTGTGATATTTAATTATTTGAATAGATTGGGAAATGACATCTGTCACACAGGGATCGAACCCGGGACCTTTGGCTTAGCACTCCACTGTTCTACCATTGAGCTATCCAAGACTCGTCCTATGCTCAAATCATTCTTCCCTCATAGTTTAAGGCAGAGTCTTAGTTCCGTTATAACAATCTTTCATCCCCCAAGCTTTGCCCTTAGCGTTACTTTCTTCCATATTTAATTATGTTTAACAATGAGAAGGCAAAATGGCTAAATATTAAATTATTGTGATATTTAATTAGTAGTACGTATACACCTTGATATGTTGTAAATAAAATGATTGGATTTTGTAAAGTAAAAAGTTGGATATAAGGATAAAACGGGGGTAAGTAAAATATTTGTAGGGTAAAAATTGTAACAAATCATCTTATATTTTAAGTGGTATACTACAAAAAATAGAAACATTATGGCTACATTTTTGTCTTCTTCTGTATTTGGTCACAGTATGGTTGATATAATAGCTGGTTCAAACATATATTTTACCAATATTTTTTGGCTGAGGGAACTTTGTTTTTGTGGTTGGAATGTTGCTCTAGTCAAATCGCAAAATTTACCCTAATTCACATTTAAAAGGTTAAGTAGTCAATTTTGCAAAAAAAAAAAATTATTTTGTATTATTTCGTGCATGCATTGTGAATCCAAAAATGCTACAAGGCTATTTTAATGTTCTAAGCGAAGGTTAGTGATAACATGTCTCACAAAATTTTGGTGTCTTTAGTAATACATCCATAAACAAGTTTGTACCATGTGTGTTGCAGGTAATGTATGGGAAACCCCTCATATGAACAGTAAACACTTTCCTAAGCCACGATATGGACATTCTGCTGTTCTTTTTGGAGTGAGTTATTTCGTTTCATAGTTTTATGACTTATTCAGTAGTCCTTACAGAGTTTTCTTAGAGTATGAAGCACTTCACAAATATTTGAAATATCTAGAATATTTATTCCTAATTATGTACTTTAATATTTCAGAGTATAACAAATATAATAAATTATCTATTTATAAAATATCTTGTATATTAATAAAACAAAGAGTTTATTTTTCTATCATGAGCCTTGCACAATATCCACCACATGCAGAGGTCTGGAATTTCAAAAATTAGTTACCGCTCTGCACTAACATGTACCCCTAGAAGCAGGAATTTTAAAATTATATGTTTTTAAATTGATTAAAAACTAGGTTTAAAGCAAAGCACTATTAATAAAATTAATAAAATGTTTCTATCTCATGATTTCTACTATATGCAGAAGTCTGTAATTTAAAAAATTAATAACCCTTGTGAACGAACATTAGCACCTCGGAACCGGCATTTTAAAATTTCGGTAAGATTTTGTTTTAAATTATTCAAAAACCTGGCCGAAAGCAAAAAGGCCACAGGCAATGCAGGGCTTAAAGTCACTAACTTAAAGTTACCTTCAATGAACAATCATTAAACTAAAAACTTTTCTTCTGGGGAACGCCGGGTACTTCTACTAGTTTTAATACTTTTGGTTATAGTCTTATTCTTATGGTATGTATCTGTGATTTGCTATTTAATCTAAAACAGATGATAACAATGAATATTAATCTCATGGGATTGCATCACTCACACAAAGAAACCATGTTATAAAATATCATTAAATACATATATGATTTTACAAAAACTTTTAATGCCACATTTCTTCTTCATCAAAATGCTATGTGACTCCGAAATATTCAAGTTTTTTTTTAATAAATATGTATTTTAGTGGGTTTTTTTTCTACTTATTATTCTTCATTCCTCTAAAATTTATTTTGTCAATCTATTTTTTGAAAAACTGTTTCTCGCTCCTCCAATTATATCCAACTATGATTAAAGTCTATTTCCTTAGGTCAGATAAAATATGTTACTTTCGGTCTGGGTCAATTTTTTATTCAAATCGTGTATATTTAACTATCAATCAATAAAAAGTAAAAATGGGTCGAATTAATTCAATCGAAAAATAATTTGTTTAGTACCTGGTGCCAGGTTGATATTTTGTTTGTAATGTCTTTTACATCATAACACATCATTTATTATTCATGAAATAAAGTACCTTTTTTCCATTAGAGATGAGTTGAATCCACTATTTTATGAATTCATATCTTCATTTTACCAAATCTTGAATAGTAATAATCCTAATCCTGGAAAGAATTATGAGAAAAGGAGGAAATATAAATATCATAGAATAATTTAGTAAAATGAATGGCTTAGAAATGTATAATAAGACAGTGTAAAAATACTGTACAATAATGTAAAGTAATTGATCGTAAAGGAAGCCAACCTGAAAGGATAGTTAGGTTAGGCTTAAATTTTTATTATTATTATTATTATTATTATTATTATTATTACTAGCCCCGCGTCTTACTACCTGTTCGGATTATACGCACATACACTAATGGGTAATGGTAGGGTGGTTGTGAGATGAAATGGAGGACCTTCAGTTTAACGTGGGATCCGAACCACGGTGAATGCCTGGCATTCCACACATTCACAAGTTGTGATTAATACACATCTAGTCAGAGGTGAATGAAGGGTTTGGACCGAGCATTGAACCCCGGACACCCAGCACAGAGGTCTGACACCTTACCCCTAGACCGCCAAATCACCATCCTAGATAGAAAAAAACATACGTTTCTCTTAATTTTTTCTCTTCTTAAACTATTTCACTAAATTACACATCACAAATAGTGTGAATTTTCGGAGATGTTCCTTTATCAATAGAAGATACACATTGAAAAAAAACACAAAGACAGGCTATAGAATAATTTAGGAAATATTTAAATAGTAACCAAATGCCATTTTTTGTTCAAATCTATTCATTATAATTTATAAGATTCATACATTCAGTTAAGTGTCATATCAATGTTCTGGGATTTGGTTGTCAAGTTTGTCCTATTATTATGTTGGAACTTAACCATCTTTTTACAGTAATGGAACCATCCCAATTAAAAATTTGGAAATATATTTATATAAAAAATTTGAATTTCTAATCCGATATCTTATCGAATCCTTGAACTACATACAGTATATCTTTAATGATTCGGAGGTTCAAGGATTCAAAATTCCCATCCCCAATATTAATAATCCTTCCCAGTGGGAATGTAACCATGTGACCACACTTAATGTTCAATTTGGTATAATTCTAGGATAAGATATACATGTATGGCGGTGTGGAAGAAAATGGTTCTGTGTCAAACGAGTTATGGGCTCTGGACATCAGCTCCAAAGATTGGGAGAACATCAAGGTTCGTTCCGAGCCTTGCAACACTACAGGAGGGAACAACGCCACCCTTTTTTGCGGTGTGTAGCTCTTTATATTTTGGAGCTTTTAGCTTACAAATGGGGATATCTGCCCACTTTTATATTGTGGCACATATGTTTATAACTTTAGCTGACACTCGTTGGGCTATGAATTTACCAGCGACTTCGAAACAGTTTGATGAGGGTTTTCGTTTGTTGCATCATTTATTACTGGTGAGAAGATTTGAGTGCTGACCATCAGCTTTATGTAAGACCTGCTGCATAGCCATTTTTAACTGCATCACCCAATCACCCCTGGAAACTTTGTATGCAATTTAAATTAGAATTGCTTCAGTGGCTGAATGGTATATGGCATCACTCTAGTGTTATAGACTGGCCTGCTGATAACGGGTAGATTGAGGTTCAAATCCCGGTCGGGTCCATTGAGGGTGGTATTTCCAAAATGGTCTCCCACTCTCCTTCCATGCAAATGCCGGTAGATTACCTCTAAAATTCTTCCTTCCTCATACCTACTCCATTAGAGTAATTATCATGCATGCATATTGGGGCTCAAATCTCGGTTGGGTCTACTGAGGGTGGTTTTTATTAAATAGTTTCCCACCAAGCTGAGTTTAAGCCATTTTAGTAAGGAATATAATTAATTGTATTTTTTATATTTGTTGATGGACCACTGATGCTGAATTGGTTTTTGTAGAACCCTTGCTAAAAGTTAGACCGGGTCTATATCTCCTCCTGACACCATGGTGACATAATTTGGGGGGTTTGTTCTGTTCAGGTCCTCTGCGGTCTGTAGGACACACGGCCACCATCGTCACCGACAAAGCCAAGAAGGTTGAACGCATGATTGTTATCTTTGGCCACTCACCGCAGTACGGCTACCTCAACACGGTGCAGGAGTACCACTTTGGTAAGACTGGCCGGCGGTGTTGGAATGATGATTGAAAGTTCAAGTTCTTATAGTTTCTATACAACATAATGACTGAAATAGAATATAGGTATAAACAGTCAGGATTTGAAAAAATATCTTCATTTGGGAAAGAGTTTGCTTATAGCTCCAGCATCATTGGCTTAACACATCTTAAAAATTATAGCTAAATCTGGAATTGATGAGGCATAACTTGAAAATGAATTTATTGAAGAGTTAATTCAAACTCCAAACATTGTTGAAAACTTTGTAAGTAAATTCAAAGAAATGCACCCTGAAACGAAGAAACTATATCATGAGCTATGTATCCTCCTAAGATTACTATTGGTGGTTCCAGATAAATCTGCATCAGCTTTTTCAATGCTATACAGTGCAAAGTATACCTTTAAACAACCATGACCTAAACATAACATCATTTTGGCCCCCCTAAACCCCACCCCATGTTTTTACTCCACCTAGCTTAACCTGGACATAATTTTGTTCTAGCCCCCCTCAACCCCCCGTGCATAACATAATTTTGGTACCCGTAATCTCCTGGACATAATATAATTTTGGCCACCACGCCCACCCTCTGTACAAAAAATCATTCTGCATGACATGTGCATTGGTTGCCAGGCACAAGAGAATGGAGCGTCATTGTGCCTCGAGGTTTCCCTGTGAATGGGGGCTATGGTCATAGCAGTGCGTGGGACGAGCTCAGTCAGAAGATCTACGTGTATGGAGGATTCATATCAGAGAGTTCATCCAATCCATTCCTCAGTAGCAAAATGTACTCCTACGACCCAGACACCAAGACTTGGTGAGTGTAACTACTCTGTTATGGGGCTGAAAAATAGTCGGTGTCGCGTATTGTTTTCTTTTTGGTAACCACTTTAAGGTATAGTCAAGGTTTTTTTAATCCAGCTTTATTTGTGTTAAAGCCTAGATTGATTAAGCATTTAGGAAGTCACATGGCTTAGAGAGATTTGTCAAATTTATGGATTTTTGAATCCTTAAAATATATTCAATATTTGAGGATTTGAGAGAATATAGAATTCAAGATTCATAAAAATATAAATGAGTTTTTTCTAAATTTTGAACTGGAATTGGTTTTATAGCTTTAATACTGCTGGTTTGTGGTTCATCCCCAACATAATTAATAGGCTAAACTTAACACTTAACTGAATATTTTAATGCTGCGGTGTAGTGAATGTATTATAGCAAACATTGCTAACATTTATTTTCTATTTACATTATATTCTCTATTATTCTAGTACCATAATGTCCCGAAAATAGGCTGCAACTTTTTTTTTTCAGAAACAGCTTTGATATAACCTTAATGCGGGCTATAATTGCACTCTTAGATAATAAGTACCAAATTTTGTATCTTTAAGATGTGCATACAGTAATATCAATATATATTGAAATAGTTACTAATCACCACAACAGATGGTGCCATATGCCACTTAAAATAGATTAACCTTGATTTTTTGTGTATCTTATTCGTGCCAACACAAAGATGGCTGCCAAAACCTTCAAGATTAGTCTATTGTAGCTGTTCCCAAACTTTCTTTACTTGCGAACCACTTTCACATCTGAGTTGCACGAACCCCCTGTTAAATATCCAACCACTTAATTTTATACAAATTTTTATGAAATTTAGTTATTAATTGTAGTCAAATTGTTTAATATCTTTAAATTAACCTACTATAGCTCTGGTAGGTACTTTGGAATACCGCACCAAATATAATGGAATAATATTGAAATTACCTAAGTACAAGTTCTAATAACTAAACATTTATTTAAAAAATTAAAACGGATATTAAATAAGCAAAGTATGGTAGTAACATTTTCTTATCTTTACTGTCACAATATTTATTAAATTTCACATTAATTTTAAAGTGGTACTAGAAATTACTGCTTTTACATAACTGAAATAGCCTCCTTTAATCACAAAGTTCCATGCCAATCTAAGTTTCAAAATTGGTTACAAGTTTTAACAGCTACTCACCTCTTCACGAAGTACTGAAAAAATCCGCCATTACAGAAATATTTTGACTAACCCCTTGGAAGATTTTGCGAACCCCAGTTTGGGAACCGCTGGTCTATTCAATGCATTATACTGGCATATATTTTTACTACTATAGGGAACAAAGTGGATTTTATTTGCCTTATAAAAATTTAGCTGCATTATGTTGATTGAAGCTGCTATTCTTTGGTGAGATAGTTTAGGCGTGTGTACTAAATTCGGAAGTGATAGGAAGGCAGACCATATTGAAAACAATTTAACTGTAAATACTTGTTTTTCTCAGCAAGTGATCGCAATTTAACTGTAAATATTTATTATTCCATGCAAATGATCACATTTTAACTGTAAATATTTATTATTCCTTGCTAATGATCTCATTTTAACTGTAAATACCATTTTTGTTTTTCCCATCCAAGTGACTTAATATGATAAATATAAAGTGATCTCATTTTCAGTATAAATATTGTTTTTACTCTTCAAGTCTATTGATTTTAACTATAAATATTGTTTTTCCTTTTTTAAGTGAGTTACATAAAGTGACTTTATTTTAACTGTATAGTGTTTTTCTTATGAAAATGGTTGCAAATTTGGGGTGCGGCTTATATTCTTGGGCGACCTATTTTCGGGTCAATTTGGTATATTTTAATTTTCTTTTATATTCATAATTCTTTACACAATTAAAATTTTAATTTGAGAGTCAAGATTTGGAGGTAAAAAGAAGATTCGGATTTGAATCATTGAATAACACAATTCTCTTGCATTTTAAAACATATTCTTGTATTATCTTTTTAATAGGACCCTTATGATGTCTGCACCCTCTGCAAGGTTTCTGCACTCGGCCGTTTTCCTCACCCCGGGGCTGATGGTGGTATTCGGGGGCAACACGCATAACGACACCGCACACAGTCAAGGTGCCAAGTGTTACTCATCCGAGCTCCTGGCCTATGATGTGATTTGCGACTCTTGGTTCCCCCTCACAGTACCCCGGGAACTTCGCGCGGACCTTGCACGTTTTGGGCACTCGGCTGTTATATTTAACCACACCATGTACATCTACGGAGGCTTTGATGGTCAGATGCTCTCAGACATGCTCAAGTGAGTGATTTGCGAGCTTGTTTTTTT
>CABFWB010002175.1:24782-85743 GCA_902151455.1 Timema bartmani
TTTAATTTGAGACGAGTATTTCAAAAAGCTCCCAATTTCGGGTCGAGTTCAAGTATACTCATAATTTTAAAATGTTAAGAGTACATATTTGTTTATTTTAGAAGTAAAATACTAAATTTAAAATGTCAAGTCAAAACAAATATGAAATGCAAATACCACAGCTTTAAAATGTGAGGTTTCTGTAAACGGGGGTTGGTGGGACTACAATAATTAAATTACGTATTGCTCCTTGGCTATGTTGCTCCGTACAATACTGGTAGGCACTGACCTATTTCCACGAGACCTCTGGTTGACGTCAGAGTAGAATAAAGGAATAAAATAAAATGAATATTTAATATGTTTTGTGACGTCTATACTCTGAGTTATTAGTTAGATAACAAATAAAAAAAACAACGTTGGGGAGAAACTTCAATATTTATATACCAAAACACACAAATCAAAACTTTACCCCTTACAATTTACTCTAATAGATGATAATGGTGATAGACAATAAATTAGCCTAAAACAAACTATTATTAGGCATGAACACTATATCAACTAAAGTTCAAGTTCGTTAAAGGAGATTATTGGCTAAGAAACCTTAAAGTCATAAAGAAAAACAAAGTGTTCTGAATTGGCACCCTCACTAGCGGGTACCGGGCAGTTACTCGTCAATGGTTACATCCAAGCATTTTGTGACTCCCAATCTGCTCACAACCCCTCACATATTCCCTAGAGTTCTTGTTCATCTAACGGTCGTTACGGTGACCAGCTGTTGATGAGATAACTGTCCATTCGGGCGGTCCGAGCACACAGATTTCCATAGAGTCCAAGTCCAACGATAAAAATAGCAAAAGGACACACACCTTTCCAGTGGTTGCTTAGGTACCTCAGAACATGTGTTCAATTCTTATCATGGACAATCTTGGACTTCTTTAGTCAGTTAGCTTTCACCCCAAACAATATTTTCCTTGCCACACGTTTTCTTCCCGACTTCTAGCATTCACGGGCCAACTCAAGTCAAGCGTCTCTTTCAAGTTAGCCCCTAACAACATCACTTTTGTCCGCATCTATCGCTGCCAACTCACAAACACAAATCCCCCTAACTCCACAACCACATAATTAATTTAATTAAGTAAGCTATGAATTACAAATATATACAAACTGGTTTAGTTATGAATTATTAGGATTGCTATTCTTACCAAGAGATGCGAGTAAACATTTACTCGGCTCAAGGAGTATTATATGTGGATGGAAAGTTGGAAGTCTCCTTATTTACAAAATATATATTCCTTCCCTTCTGACTCAATTTCAAATCTTTAAGACTTTTTTTTAATTTATATTATAAATATATATACATATTACCCAAACTACCGAATAGATCAAGAGCCCATGTCTGGGGTCGGAGGTATAAATAGAAAACCAAAGTCGATCGAGGATTGTCCCTTTGGAGCGCCAACCTCACATCTTCTCCCTGCATAGAGGGCAGCACATGGCGGATGTAGTCGCTGGCTCAGCTGAGCAAGTGAATAATTTTGGGATAGAGTGTGCCATAAGAAAAATCACTTACATACACGTTCTTAAAATAAGAATGATACTCATTTTTATAAATAGTAAATACTTTGAAATAAAAAAAGTCTAAAAAATGTAAATAGTGATTTTTAAATGAGAAATAACACTTTTAAAAGAATATTTAAAAATAAGAACAAAACTGAAATAAAAATAGTTTCAACACTCATGTCTTACACTCACAATTTAAAAAAAAAGTTTTGTGTTTTACTCTCTTTAGCTGAAGAAGGAGACTGATGCACCCCAAAAATTACATAATTATGTGTTTTATTGTTTTAATTGTGAACTTTGAGGGCTATAGTTTTCTGATAAGTGTGTAGACCTTGCCCTCCTATCCTCCTTTCAATGTATATTACAATTTGTTAAGAAAATTGAGCAATGTAAATATTTATCTTATATCTAGAAGAAGAAATGTTTATTTCTTTGTTTACTTTCTATGTTTAATCTTGTTGTAGATACACCCCTGGTCGCTGCGACCATCTTAGGACACAGTTTGACTGCCTCAACAAGAGGTTTGGTCTAAAATGCGTGTGGGACAGCCAGGAGACTGTGTGTCGTTCCATTTCCGATGTTCCACATGTGCACCTTTTTACTGCGGGGGAAATGAGCCTGGACAATGAGGGGGAAACGTTCTACAGGTGGGTAACCTTACATAAACAAAATTCACACCAAAATAAACATTTAAAAAAATTAATATCACAATTTTTTTATAGTTTACTTTTTCTAAATTTAATATTTTATTTTTTTTACTTTGGATTCTGATTCATAATTTATAATTTCACTCCTTTTCCATGCATCCGGCCTCACATTAAAAATATGTTGCATATTTATATAAGCTATTGTACAATGATATAGTTATGAAAAAACTTAAAAAGTATAGTTGGATCAAATTCACTATTTTACTAATCAAAATCTTCATTTAACTATCATATATCAAATTTGAATTCAAATCTTGGAAAATATTCTTAGCCTCGGAGGAAATAAAAATATAATGGATTAATAGAAAATGTATACAAATGTATCTGCTTTGGTTATATCAACATTGTATGAAGGTGATTATTATGTACGCTTTGATATACTTGTGTGTATTTAAAAATTAATTTTTCATCTACGTCATAATTTTGAGTATAGGAAATATTAGGGATGAGTACCCTCTAATTCTCATATACCTAGAATCCTGAAGAAGATTTGAGATTTGGTAAATTAAAACTTTTTAAAAAAAAATTGTAGTTTGAAATTTGTTTTAGAGCTCCAATACTGTCTATTGGAGGCTTGGACCCAACATAATTATAGGAATCCAGACCAATAATTTAACATTTAAATGAATGAATGATTGAATATAATAATAAATGGAATACATGATTTTTTTCAGACATTTTGTTACTCTTTCTGGTTTTCATTCTTATATTATATTGATTCCTCCTTTCATGTTTATTATATTTTACAAGCTCAGATTCATATTGATTATTCGGGTCTCTTAGTTAAATTGAAGATTTGAATTGAATTCTTAAAATAGTGGATTCGAACCAACTTAGTAAAATACTATGATAATTTTTGTTTCAATATTCTTAGGTGTCCGGAAGAAAGTCGCTCGTCCATTTTTGCCAACAAGGAGCTGTGTACCCTACAGCAGGACTGCATCTCTTGTGTTCACACATCACATGAATGTGTGTGGTGTCCCAACAGTGTGTGTAGTCATCAGCGCTGCCGAGACATTAGCATGGGCGCCTCTACCGCCTTGGAGCCTGTGAGGGCTAGCTCACATTCACCGGTTAAGGTTGGTTCATACACGATGTAGGATACTTGGAATTTTCTCTGGAACAAATAGGGGTTGCCAAATTTCGAAAATTTCAATATTCAAATGAAAAAAACTAAAACAATTGAATTGTATGTTGGAATAGTTACTGGATCTAATAGCTTAGAGTGTAATATTTCAATAATAAAAACATTTTCTAAATGACCTTAGTCTTTAAAGTTATAAAAACAAGCACAATATAATATTTTTTCAAGCATTAAACAAATTGATAAAAAGTATTCAAATTTTGATCTGGCTTAGAGAATATTTAATTTTTTAAAGCATAGTCGAAGCTGATATTTGTTTCAAAACCAAGTTGAAGTTTCGAAGCTTTGCACACCCGTACTAGTATAATATAATTTCTCGCATATCCTTAATGGTTTGAAGTTTTAGAGGATTTGAGGTTGAATTCACACCTATCTGATTTGTTAATGTGCGTTAGTGAAGTGAACTGTATGTTTTGGTGGTCACAATGAACCTGTGCATAAATGTTTTTGTTGACATAATATTTGTGAAATATACACAGGCGAATACGTTATTTAACACTGCTCAAAATACTTAAATGCCGACATATTAAAAGTTTATTCTGCTACTGTTTGACTCGGATACAATATTATGCTGGTGAGATGACAATGTATCACTGCTTGCGAATCGAACTGCAAGCGATGAGTGGAAGATTCGCCACAAATAACAGCCAAACACAAAACATTACACACAGTTCAACTAATACGAAATAAAAACATTCACGAATATACCAGCCCCAAATAAGTAAGTAAGTTTTGTTTAAACCTAGTTGCGTTTTGTTTCTTTGTAGGATTTTACTCAGCAGCAGCAGTGCGAGTCCAGTGACGGCTCACTATGTCATCAGCTGCACACGTGTCAGGCTTGTAGTGCGCACCATTACTGTCATTGGGACAACTATGACAACAAGTGCAAGGCATTAGGCAACCTCACCGTTGGGGACCATCAGGTAAATCAACACATTACATATTTTCCTGTTAGGTCAATATGTTAATATTGTTGGTTCATCATCAACTGTTTCAAGCCAGTAGCCGGCTCAGTTTGGTAAAATGGCTTGTGTTCCTCTATCCTTCCACCATTCTCTCATTCACACACTTGCTGTTATATGCTTCTCCCATCTCTTTCTGTAATTTTTCCTACATATTTCATTGCCAAATTCTCCTTGGGATTCTTTCCTTTTCCATCCTCATTACTTGTCCATACCATTTCAGCTTTTCATCCTCTACTATCTCCTGTACTCCAACTCTTGCCTGGACAACTTCATTGCTACTCATATTTCCTCCTTGTGACAGCTGTGCTATGAACGTCACATCCAATTTTTGGAAGCTTTGACGGCCTCCACTGGTGGTTGGCATCAGGATGTTTGTCTTTTAGTTTGACAAAGCTCGGTTCATAACACAGGAACTCATAGAAGCCCTGCCGAGTGTAGTGAAGAATACTCTAGATAATGGCGCAAATAAAATATTTTCTTTATTAGTCCAGTGATTGGAAACGCTCATGAAGGTCGAAATGGACGTGGTTTGTGAGAGGCTGAGTAGAATTTTTGATGTATGTAAATCAATCACTAGTTTGAAAAAGATTGACAGAGTTTTATATGCATGAAGTACTGTGAACACTTGCTCATTAATTTTATCTCGTAATTACGAGAACTGTCAGAAGGTAAACAGTGTGTTTTGATTACTAATTTAGATTGTGAGTGAAACATTATCTTTACTTGTGGTTGAATAGGACTCTGTGTTGCATTAGATTGGTGGACAAGCCACCTTTTTTGCATAGTTTTCTTTGGACTGGGTATGCCATGACATGTGTTCAACTAGCCCCATGTTTGTTCCACGAAACTGTGGAATCATGATCAGACAAGAGATAAATACATGGAACTATAATAATGAGAATGGTTTCTTCTTAAAATTACCCCTTATCCTCACCATTTGGCTTTAAGTCCTATTTTCCTCTCACACCGAGAGATCTCAGTAAGGGCTTGGCTCATTTAGCCCAGCAAGAACCACTTCATGAAGACCACGAGGATCAATGACTAGGCCCAGCAGAAAAGACCTCCCTCTATAGCTGAAAAGGTAGAGGGTAATAATTTTTTACTAAAAAAAAGGGTACACAGCTAGCAGGCTCCTCAAAAACTTCATTCACATGGCCTCAACCTTCACTGTCTTTCTTGCCCCCTATTGGATTCATCAACATTTTATTGTTTATTTCGGAAAAAATAAAAAAAGATTGTTGAGAAACATTTACAACCAATTTAAACAATTCCTGTTGTGAAATATGTTTATCATGCCAGATGGCATAATCCTTCCTTAACACCTAAACTAAACCAATCATTCACTGACATAGGAGCCTGTGTCATGCACTGGTTCGAGTGCCTGCTCAGAATTCACCTCATGTATCAACTGCACCAACGAGGAGTGCATTTGGTGCCAGAACGAGGGTCGCTGTGTAGACAAGAATGCTTACACTGCGTCATTTCCGTACGGGCAATGTCGAGAGTGGACCACGCACAAGAGCCGCTGCAGGTCTTCTGGGCCAGGTAAGGGAGCACCTCTTGTATAGTACCATTGTCATAATCATCATCATCATCTCTTTGTCCAATGGCAGCAATGTAAAATGTGAACTGTGTTCTTCTTTTCATTGTAAATCCCATATTGTGTTCGTCCCCTTTTATATGTTTCTATCCACCTTTCCTATACCTTCTTTCAAATATAATACAATACCTCATAAAGCGAACAGAGGTTTTCCTTATAGAAATATAATTCTTAGAAATGTATATTTGTGTTTATGATTTATTTATGGATCTATTACATAAATTCAACTAGAAATATTTGTATAGAAAATATTATTTTATAGTTAATATTACTAATGATCAAATAAAATTCTATTTTCATTCAAAACTCAATTTGAAATGAAAAATTCCTACCCAGAGATCCATAATTTTAATCTAATGTTTGGATGTGCTAGGCAAGTCAGTGTGCAGTTTCTACCCCACATGTGCGGAGTGTCGCACCGATCCAGCATGTGGTTGGTGTGACGATGGTTCTGGTACCGGTCTGGGCACTTGCCTCCCTGGTGGGAATAATGGTCCTCAAGTTCCGGACTTCACCTGTCTGTCAGACCACTGGTTCTTCACCCAATGCCCCAGTATGTAACTACTGACTGAGAAGTGACTTAAGTTATAGTATGTAGAAAAAAAAAGTTAGGAAATTATATTTTTTTGCTACAGAAAAGGATTCCTTAGAATACTCGAATCCTTAAGGATGTTTGAGATTTGAGAATTTGAAGAAGAAAAAAATTAAATTCAAGATTAAAAAAATATATATATGTATACATTTTAAATGTTAGTTAGAGTTGGGACGTTTGGAACCTCAATTCTTGAATTTCCTTGAATCCTATGGTATTTGAGAGATTCTAGATTCGTAAAAATCTAAATTAATATTTCTAATACAACTATGGAGACCTTAACTTCAAATAAAATTTTAAGCTATTTGTAAAAGAAATTATATAGACTTGTGTAGTTGGGACAAAATCCCAATAAGGGTAAAATTATATTAATATAATTAATTTATTGAAAAATAAGTGTTCGATTTGGTGTCTATGACAAATAGACATTACAAACAAAATATTATTTGTCAATGGCACTAAGCCACAACATTTAAAAAATTAGAATCAAAATATTTTTTACTTAAACTAAAATCATACATAATAAGGATTCAAAATTGGATTCGAGTTTAGAAAAAAAATTTAAGATTATTTAAAGTCATTGTGATATTTCTGACAAACCCAATAGTAATAGACCATTGAGAATACTTAGACATAGGTTATAATGAACCTTAAAGAATTAGGGTGTAATGAGGTGGACTGGATAGAACTATCTCAAGATAGGGATGGGTGGCGTACTTTTGTAAGAATGGCAATTAACGTTCGAGTTCCTAATGCCATAGAGTAAGTAAGTATTGTGATACTAGTAGTTTAGCCCAAAATCACTATAGTAAAAGTTCATTTTAACACGTCTCACTATATTTCGGTATCCCTAGTAATGCAGAGCCCAAAAATATTTTCTATTCAGACTTAGAACCAACCCTTAGGCAAATTGAGAATTGAAATTTCAGGCATAAAAAAAATAAACCTTGACATTACACTGACAAAAAAAAAATTGCTAATCACTTTACTAATACCGTTTGTACCTTGAATTAACTGGTGCTTTCTTTATCGCAACATTGTTTGCAGTGCTTTGTTTGTATGTATGTGTATGTGTATGTGTATGTGTCTGTCCCTAGTTTGCCAGTGCAATGGGCACAGCACCTGTGCCAATGACACAAGTATCTGCATTCAGCCATGTTCCAACCTTACTCACGGTCCTCATTGCGAGCAGTGTGTGCTCGGCTATTACGGCAATCCAGTCAATGGAGGAAGATGTCACAGTGAGTGCATGCTCCCTAGTATGACTAAATTTAGACATTGTTATGTCATACTCACTTAATATGACACTTAAGTTATCGTGTCAATAAATATTTTGTCTTTCTCTCTCCCTCTCAAATCACAAGAAATACTTTTAAATCTATCTAAGGAAAAATGTATTTGCCTTTTGAAGTATGTTTTCTAAGAAGGTATAGGAAAGAGGAATATGAGCACAAAAGGAAAGAACACATTAAGGCTTTTAAAATGAAAAAAAACAACCCCCACCATTCTCACTTTACACTGCTGCTACTGGACAAGTAGGTAATAGCTCTCTATTGAAGAAATCCGATCACTACCACCCAATCCCTCGACCCAGGTTTCATTCATTACATCGGAACTCATCAGAATAGAGTGTGAAACTTGCAATGCAATAAAAATACACAAATGATAGTAAAAGGAAATTGATGAAGAACTATAAGAACCTTAACGAGGAACATGTAAAAGTTTCGAAAAACATCCAACATCCCTCCTCTTTGTTTATATAACTCTTTAATGTACCTCCTAGCATTTATGAGTTTATATTTACTGTTTACATCAACGTAATTCTAATCTGCCATATGTTAGACAAGCTACCGTCGTTTCTGACCAAGTCCTTAGTCCTTACCTGTCCTGCCTTTGATACTGTTACCGCAGCAGAAATTTATCGGCAGGTCAGGGGAGGTCTCAAAGGGGGAGAGTCTGAAACAGGCGAGCTACACCTGAAAGGAAAATTCCTTCTTTTCTTTAGATTGAGATTAGATACGGAAACAGTTAAGTAAAGATAAAGGAGCACAAATTGGATTCAAAATATATTAAATAAATATAGGTTGACAGACTAGCTGACTCAAAAGAGTTAAAATTGCAGGTGGATCTAAAACCACTGGCACACAAAGTTTGAGGTGCTGTTGAATTCATCCATTGCAGTGCATTTATGTTGACAACAGCCTCCTGCGGTTTTACGCCCTCTAACAGCTCGGGTTGTGGTCTCCACCGGGACTTGTCCTTGTAAAACTACTGGGATTACGGGCATGTTACCGAGGTGTAACTCAGTTTTGCTTGTCTTGTCATAGATTTCATTGTATTGTTTTCAGTATGTGAATGTAACGACCAAGGCACAGAGTGTCATTCGGACACTGGCAAGTGTTTCTGCACTACCAAGGGGATCACGGGAGACCACTGTGAACGCTGTGACACTCAGAACCACTATCATGGTGACCCCACCAACCACGGTTCATGCTTCTGTGAGTGGCTCGCACAAATATTGTAGATAAACACCTTAGCATAAGCTTTGTTTTAATGTTTGTTCTACTTTTTATGTACTTTTTTGAAGACATTTACAGGTTGGCTTAGCACTTATCTTCTTTGTTTTTCTGCTATGTAAGATCCCTTATGTCAATGAGTATGTGAGTTTGTAGAACTTATCAAGTTTCATTTATATCACATGTGTGTGTGAAGCTTTGAAAACTTCGACTTTGCACCGAAAGATAATTCGGGCTTCGAAAATTACAAAGCTTTGCCAATAAAAATATTTTCAGCTAAAATACTCATTTATGACCAAGAAAGATCTGGAAGGGGCCTATAACAGAATTATGCGAGTGAGAGGAGAAGAATGGACAAGAGTAAGAGAGATAGAGGCATTTTACTAAACAGACATGGCCAAAGGCTGGAAATACTTTTATTTTTTAGCACCACGTATTACTATTCATTTGGGTTATACGCTTATGTACTAGTTACTTGTGTTAGGGATGAGAAAAGTTGAATCTAGAAGAAGTGTTCCCACATTTGTGAGGAGGGAGAGAGATCGGNAATCGCTCTGTCATCGGCAGTCTAGTCTATTGCCAGAGTGACGCCTTAGACCATTTGACCATCAAAGCAGGTCTAGAAACATGATGATGATGATGATGATGATGATGACCCTCGTTTATTTGTTTCATGAATCCTCATGTGAGAAACTTGTGTTCCAGATGACCTGACCATAGACTACCAGTTCACATTCAATCTCTCCAAGAAGGAAGACAGACACTACACTCAGATCAACTTCAAGAACAGCCCTCCCAAACCGGATGTGGATGCTGACTTTACAATCACTTGTTCCGTGATGGCCAAGATGAACATCACTATGAAGACTGGTGGGTTGACTCTCGAGTTTAGGATAGTATAAACTAGATGGGACATCAACAAACTTCAATAATCTTTATTAGAGATTGGTGATTCGGGGTTTTCTTGGTTCCAATTCTTGATTTCTATTCTTAAATTTTAAACCTCAATTGTTTTGATTCTGATGCTAACATCAACAATGTTAATTCAAATTTAGGGTGCACAGGTACACTATTAAGACATAGCTCAGTCAGTAGTGTGTCTGCCTTCTGAGCTAAGGGTCCCGGATTCGATTCCTGGCATGGGCGAAAAATTTATCATTGATGAAAATATGGGCTTACCCTTTCACAATGATAAATTAATGGCCAGGGACTGGATGTTGTGCCTGTCCTAGTCTTAAGTTAGATTATACAAATATGAAGTAATGACAGGCTAGCAAGCCGGTAGTGTAAAATATAGAACTTGAATAAAAAACAGACATCAGGCTGGAAACTAATGGATGTAGAATTTAAGTAACAGTGCTACTGAAAAAGACCTTAACTTTCAAGAAGGGAGTGTGCGAGTAGGCATCTTTCACTTCGAGTCGAATTTGAATTAAATCATCGAGCTTTTTTCGGGCTCGGATTTGTATGGAGCAATATTTGTACAAAAAATATTTCAAGTTGAATTTCTATTGTAGATCCATGCATAAACTTAAAATAAGTACAAACATCATGATTTTAGAATCCTTTTTTTTCTGTGAAAAAATTAATAATCACACAAATTCTAATTTTTGAATCCATTTAAAATAATTGTACAGTTAATTTTAACTAGACAAAGGGAAATATTGTGGGACACCATTTCCTATGAAATTGTATATTAAAATTTAAGAATATCAATTAAACTAGTAATTTCTCGAGAAAAAGATAAAAAAATTCCTATTACTTTGTTGAGTTTGGTTTTGAACAATTATCAAAACTCAACTCGAACTAAAATGTTCAAGTACTCACACACTCCTATGTGAAATCAACATAATCTATGCAAACTCTTTATTTGTTTCCAACTCTCTTTTATGTGTTATAAAGTTTCATGTTTGGTATTTATAGACATTGATATTTCACGAAACCTTTCTTAGGAACTCTTACTAAGAACATTAAAACAGGTATCAATACATACTTAAAAGTTCATCATAACATTTTAAAATTATTAATACATTCACAAAATAAAACAAAACTAGATATTTGTTGTGAAATCTACTACTAGATCTTTTAAGTGTGAATTCTGTTCAATTTATTTGATTTAAATGTGAATTAACGATAACATTCCATTAGCAAAAATAAGTCCCCATGGTCTATTATTTTTATTTCCTTCAGCCAAAGAACAAGGGTAAAATATTTCACCAAACTGGTATTATAAAGGCCATATTATGACTAAGGGAAAATATTTAAATACACAAAAGAATAAGAAAATTATATATTTTTAATCTTATAATATTTTTTTTCTTCAATTTTAACTATAATTTTTCCATTTGTTTCGCCATACCTCTTATACGAAAGTTGATTTGTTACTGTTTTTAACCCATATTAAATATTCTATTTATTAACTTTTTATACCAAAATCAAACTTTATATTTAATGAATTCCAATGTTCTTTAAAACAGATTTTTTTTTTAAGTTAATAGTAATTTGTATTGAATCGTTACAGCCAACAGTGCGGAAAAGGCGTTGGTGGCTGGTCACAACTGTACCACATATCGAAACCGTTTTGCCAAGTCTGAACATATCTTTGGTGTCGAGGACAACATAACGTTAACCACATTCTATGTATACGTGTATGACTTTCACCCTCCGCTATGGATACAGATCTCATTTTCACAGTATCCAAAGCTCAACCTACAGCAGTTCTTCATCACATTCTCAACGTAAGTGAAGCTTTAATTCCACAACCCATTTGCCAAGAACACAGTCCCAAGATTAGATTAAATATTTGTGACTCGTTTCGGTGGCCGCATGGTCTAAGGCCCATTTCTCGCAATAGACTAGACTGCCGATGACGCAGAGATCGTGGTTTGATCTCGGTCGAATGTAATGAGGATGTTTTTTCTTAAATGATTTCCCACTCTCCTTGCAAATTTGGGTAAACTTCCTTGAAATTCAACCCTCCTCATCCCTAAATCATTACTGTAATTAGTACATAAGCATGTAGTTTGAATGGGTAGTAAGATGCGATTTTAGATGCGATTTTGTAGTTTGTATTAATTAATACAAGTTTTAAATATCTTAAGTTCGAAAACATTCAATATAATAATATATTCTTGATATTAAATTTTTAATTTAACATAATTTATTAGTTTATAAAGGGACTAGGTAAAAATAGTAAAAATAATCGTTTATTCATTTAGTAATTTATTTAGATATTTTTATTTTCATTGCTTTGTCATGGTAATACAAGTAAACAACTTCATTCAAGGATAATTCAAAATAGACGACAATATTGAATAAATAAACCCGTCAAAAGCAGTTTTAAGGCTCTATTACATTATTAATGTGAAAATTGATATTAATTTTAACAACTTATTAAATAGCCTACGATTACTGTTGCGTTTTAAAAATTGATTATTAAGTACACAAGTGGAAGCTCGAAAATGACGAGCCTACAAAACTTTTGTTCTCTATCTCGAGCTTAAATGACGAGCTTGGCTTGAAGCTTAAAATCCAAACTCACAGAACCCTAATTATCACATATATATGTGTAACCTGAACAAGTAGTAAGATGCTGGGATAAAAAAAAACTTAGCTACATCATTACATATTTTAATCTCCTTATCCTGTAGACAGAAATGTTGATAAAAGGCAGTGAACAAGTTTATTTCTCTCCAAATATACCACAATAAACCTGATGTAGTTTATAACTGGTATTGAGTTTTGACCTTTTTTATTATTATTATTTTCACTTGGTATCTCATTTTGTTCAACTCACATTTTGTTGACGAGTTTAGTGTTTCACATGAGTGTTTACTCCACAGGTGTTTTCTGCTGCTCTTGTTGGTGGCAGCCATCTTGTGGAAGATCAAACAGAAGTATGACATGTACCGAAGGAGACAAGTACGTAATATGATTTAGTCAAGTTAATGTAGAGTTAGGACTGTATTTATAGTCTAGTCAAGTCTAGTCAAATAACATGCGGTTCGTGCCGAAAGAGGGATTGCTTAACTTCCATATGTCTACTATCGGGTATCTACGGTAGGAGAGGTGTTGCCGGCTAGGAAAAGTTACCATGTATCCATTTGCCAAACCAAGACTTTCACAACAAATTATTTTGGGTTAAACCTGAAGGCTAAAATATTTTATAATGGGAATGTGAAACCTATAGTTATTTAGAGAATTTAATATTAAATACATGTTACATTTCACAATGCGGTTTGAAAGCAATTGAGGCGGAAGACATTTGTAGTGCACTAAAAATACACTACCAAACCCTAATAGCTGTAGGTGTGTGAGAACTCAACAATTTGAGTCGAGTTTTAGTAATTGTTCAAACTCAACTAGAAGATTTTTACAAAACTCAAAAAATTAAAGTAGTTGAAATTTTGGATTTTATTGAGGAAATTTAGAGTTTAAATTGATTTGACTTAATTTTAAGATTTAATTTCATAGCACATAGAGTCCATCAATATTTCTTTTTGTCTGATTTTAAAATACATAACATTTAACGATATTAAATGAATTTAAAAATACAAATTTGTGATCATAATTTAAAAAAGTATATCCAACAAATCATGTTTTTATTAAGTTTTATATGCAATACTCAAACTCAAAAAAACTTGATGTTTTTATTCAAACTGACTTTGAGCTCGAGCAGAACTGAAAAATGCATACTTGCACACTTCTATTGATAGTTTCATTTGATAGTGTGTGTGTGTGTGTAGTGTAACATTAATAATGTTCGTTGCACCTCTGACAAGACGTGTATTAATCACAACTTGTGAATGTGTGGAATGCCAGGCCTCCACCGTGGTTCGGATTCCACGTTAAACTGTAGGTCCTCCATTTCATCTCACAATCACCCTACCATTAAACATTAGCGTAAGTGCGTATAAACCGACCGAGTAGTAAGACACGGTGATTAATAATAATAAATTATTATTGATTAGTTATTATTTATTCGCTACAGAGACTTTTTGTGGAGATGGAACAGATGGCAAGTCGACCGTTCTCGCAGGTACTAGTGGAGATTGAGCAGCGAGAGAAGATAGACCCAACCACAGACGCTGTCGGGACACTTAGAAAAAGAAAAAAGGTTGGTTCTAAGATTTATCGACAAATTATTCTGTGTAGAGGAAGTTGATTTTTGTGAAATTACATTTACATAATAATGTGCAAGTAAATAAATTAATTAGATATTGGCAAACGATTTTAAGATTAATTGTACATGACTAGCGAAGCTTAGAAGATCAAAATAATCTTTAGTCTACAGATATAGCTGCACCAAGTATCATATTCGTAAATTGAAAAATTACATTTAGATGTTGGAATCAAACCTGGGACCCTCGGTTTAGTGTGGCATTTCTCTACCACTGAGCTATCCAGGATTGGTCCTGTGCTCTAGATCATTATTCATTCGTATTTTAAGGCGGAGCATTGACGTGCAAAGCTAAGTTTCCTGGTTTTGATTTCTATCCCCAGGTGTCATATTTCAATTAACGAATATGAAACTTAATGCCGCTATATCCACAGGGTTGCTATACACCTGAAGAACTAAGAGAGCCAGAAAAACACAGGAAAATGTTGTTTCTTGAAAAACCTGAGGACTCTGTAAGTGAGTACTATTTAAATTTTGAGCTTCGAGCCGAGTTTTCCATCAAAGCTCGGGATCTAGATCGGAAGTTTTGTAGACTCATCATTTTCGAACTTGCTCTTAATGTATGTACAAATCAATTTTAAAACTTAATGGTAAGTGTAGAATATTTAATTTGAATGATATTGGCAGTTTCATTTATAAATTGTGCAATGCAAATTCCTAAAAGAGGAATCCAAAAACCACAAAATGGAGAAAAAGTAAAATTGTAAAGAATTATAGGACACTTAGATAGGTACTTATAAAGGGAATAATATATGTTACATATGTAAAAGGAATTTGGATTGCGCAATTCCCACTCCCTCCTGATGAGTTTGGTAGAATGAAACCTAGGTCAGGGGATTGGGTGGTAACGATCAATTTTCTTCAAGAGGCAGCCATTACCTCTTTGTCCAGTGACAGAAATTTAAAATGTGAACTGTGTTCTTCTTTTTCTTTGTAAAAGCCATATTGTGTTTGTTCCTTTTATATGTTTTTATCCTTCATTCCTGTACCTTCTTCCAAATATGTTAAAGGTTCTACAAAATGTTACAGGATTCGCCTAGCCCCATAGCGTTGGAACCATGCTGTGGCAATAGAGCGGCCGTACTGTCCCTGCTGGTGCGCCTACCAACAGGAGGAGAAATCTACACACCCTCGGGACAGTCAGGTACTAAGATTGAACACCAGGAGTGTGCCAAGTCATTTTTTTCTGTTCATAGCAAAACAGAATTAAAGACAAAGTAGTTTTTATCATTGTTTTCTGTTGAAAAAATTGCTAAATTTTGTTTACTACTCTTTCTTAAGACATCAAATATAATTTACAAAAGTTTTTACTGTAAAAATGTTAACGTATTTCTTACTAATTTAATAAATCATTTTATAATAATGGAAATGATAAAACTAAAGAAAAAGGGAAAATAAATTAAAAAGAGTAAATTTGATGAAGAAAGCCCACCTAGGTAAAGAGGTAAAAAGTGGAAAGAATACACTACACTAGGTGACATCTTCTTCCTTTCTTTTGTATTCTATAGTAGTAGTCACACACACATTTTAACACAAATAAAATTAATATTTTCATTAAAATGTGTGTGTGACTACTTCTACTATAGAAGACAGGAAGAAGGAAGAATATGTCACTTTTATGCATTGGATTCTTCCCACAATTTTCCTCTTTACCTAGGTGGGCTTTCTTCATCAAATTTACTCTTATTAGTTTATTTTCTCTTTTTCTTTATTTTATCACTTTCCATTACTATAAAATTATTTAGCTACTGGGCCACCTCATTTTAAAATGATTTGATAGATCAGGGCCTGGATGCACTAACGAATGCAATTCTGCTCCGGCTTAAGTCTAGAAATGGCGCAACTTTGCGCTCAAGAGACGTATTTTAAGCCATACCGATGATATGCCGATATTTAAATTTATTGAAGTGACAATCATAATTTTAATAGTTGCGCCTACTCTTGATTGGTGGCAAATAAAAGGCGCAACTTTGCTCTCAAATTGCGCCTGCTTCTTTTAGTGAATAGGGATTTGGGCACATCTTTCAAACTTGCGCCGGCACAATTATTCGCTCCCATTAGTGAATCCAGGCCCAGGTATTTATTTTGATATGTAATTCATATGCTTCAGATTTTTAATATGTAAACATTATTATTAGAGATGAGTTTAGTCCTATATTTTTCTAATCCTTAAATCTTTGAAAAAGCACAGTGTTAGTTGAAATTAAAATATTTAGTAAAAAATGTTGTTCAAGGGCTTAAGGGTTGTCTAGTACTACTGACAATTAATATTTTGTTTTTCATACCTATGATGTCAAAAGCAACAAAGAGAACACTTTTTATTAAATTAATTATATGAGCTTTTTTTTTACTCTCCAACTACACAATTCTATAAAATTCCTTTTACCACTTGATTAAAATTGTTATTTGATGCCAAGGTCATCATAAGTATTCAAGATACTCTTTTGAGGTTTTTACAAATCTCAAATCTCTTGAATACCACAAGACTCGAGGATTCGAACGTTCCATCTCTAAATATTATGTATAAAATTGAACACTTTGGCAGAATGAGTTTAGTGCTTTGGGTAAATAAGCGGGGCTCAGATAATTGCGAGTCAACTATATATTTGAAAAATATTTATGAATGACACACAATTGATATCACCATCATCATCAACTATATCCAGCCTGTGGCCGAGTCAGTATAGTAAAATGCCTCCATCTTCCTCTATCCTTCAACAATTCTTCCTCCTAGCTTCTATTCTTCTCCTCTCACTTGCACACTTTCTGCTATCTACACCTCCCATCTCTTTCTTGGTCTCTCTTGAGGTCTTTTTCCAACACACTCCATCTCATATCCTTGGGATTCTTTTCTTTTCCATCCTCATTACATGAACATCCCATCCCATACCATCCTTGCTTCCTCTACTATATCATGTACTCTCTCTACTCCTAATCTTTCCCGGATAACTTCATTCCTAATACTGTTTATCCTCGTGACGGCTAACATACTCCTCACAAACTTCATTCTCATGGCCTCCACTTTTCTAGTCTCTCTTACATGCAATGTCCATGTTTCTTCCGCATATGTACTTCCTTACACTTCAAGGGCACTTCTCTTTTCTATAACAGCTCTCTTACGCACTTGTAGAATTTTTAAACTCTTACAAAATGTTATTTTCAATTTTCTCAGTTTTGTTAATGATTTTTGTTGTTGTTTTGTTGTTGTGACCATGATAAATATGGAAATATCAAATATACCTCATCTTTATCTTAAAGAACACTAAAAATTAAGCAATCTTGGATTATTTTTGTTATTTTGACTTGAGCTTTTTGTGTTGGTATATATTTTAAAATTTGATTGACCTATTTCAGCGGGGCTTGCGATTGCATCGGCCTTGGTGACTCTAGGCAACCCTCGCAAGTTGAGTCTAGACCCTACTAGCAAAGCTGACACCAAATCCAAGTCTCGCAAATCTTTGTCGAGCCAACACCCAGACAGTTGCATATAGCAGCAGTGTCTACAGTCATCGGCTTGTGTGTAAAGTCCTGTGATGTAACAAGTCAGTGTATGCAGAGACACTTCATGGTGTAGCAACGATTCAATTTAGTGTGCTTGTTCTGCGTTGTCAGGGTATGGAGGTGAAAACAATTTTACATACTTGGCTGATGCCATCGTCCTTTTTGAGTCCTCCGACATAAAAATTCGGAAATTATTTCTCCATGGTATGTCTCGATTTGTGTGTATCCTAGCAGTTTTTGGATTGGCGAAAAAAACTGACTGAGACCTTTTTTTACAGTTTTAATTTATTTTTGTGTGCAATTTTTTAATTCTTTTGCTTAGATTTTTCTTAGCAAATTGTGAGTTAAATATTATATTAACTTGCTATCTTATTCATTCAGTGAATGAAACGTATTTTGCAAGGAAACCTTAATGCAAAGAATAATTTGTTAGCATACCACTTGTTTCCTGACAATACAATGAGCATTCCCCTTAATTTATTGATATTATTTCTATTTGTCAGACCATATATTATATTAATCCCTATTTAATTATATAAAAGACATATATAGGCCTAGATGTGATACCGCCAAGTTTTTGTTGGTAGTTAACGTAATGAACTAAACTACTTAGCAAAGAATATTGTGATTATAACTATACATTCAATATTTTTATGGCGAATGGGGTATGTAATTGATTACATGTGTATTTCATTAGAGAGGGTTGGTATGATTGCTGTGGCAAAGGGGTAAAATTAATCGCTAAAGTAAAAGTTATATCATATATCGCTAATTGAAAGTTTAATATTTTATTTACAACCATAAAGTTTTATTGTAAAATTTGTGAATGCTTGCTCGTTTCAGTATAATATTATAAGAAATTATATATAAGGATGGTGTAAATATTCAGTACTCGTAAAATAATTACTTTATGCATTGGTAAATACTAGATTTATTTGTTTTAATACAACTTTTTAAAGTCTGATGTAGTATTACATAACATATAAAGGTGAAATGTTGCAAAGAATTTGGTGCTATGAAGAAAGTGATGGATATGAAAATTGACACACTTGCCAAGATGAAACATGACAAATTATATTAACTGATCTTACAAAGACAAATTGTACGAAATCAAATGAAATATCAAATAATGTGAATATTTCTATCTATAAGAAGAAAAAAAAGCTTAATATATTGGTTTAGGGAAGCTCTGTAAGTATGTTATAGGGTGTAAATAATCTTAAAAGATTGAGCAAGTCATCTAGTCCTTCCCCTGCTTTCTTTCTCAAGGGAAATTTATCAGAACCTCTTTATATAAATGCGTAGTAACATAAATATTTTAAGAATTTTTTATTTTTTTTGTTAATGCACCAAAACCTCTACTGTATAAATGCACAATGAATTGTTTAAATTGTGCTAGTGGTACTTTTTTTATTTAACATTCTTCATCGTCATCATAATCAACATCAACATCTGGTCAGTTCAGTAAAATGTCTCCAACTTCCTCATTCCTTTCATTACTCTTCTTCCCTTAATTGCTTCCATTCTTCCCCTTTCACATCCGCACTTGCTGCTATCTACTCCTCCCATCTCTTTCTTCATTTCCCTTGTGGACATTTTTCGACTTAATTCATCACCTTTGCTTTCTCTTTTATCTCATCCACTCTTTGTACTCCCAATCTTTTCTGGATAACTTCACTCCTTATCCTGTTTCTTCTTGTGACAGCGAACATGCTTCTAAAAAATGTCATGCACATAGCATCCACTTTAAATGTTATTAAATTATTAGGAGTGTGAAAGACTCCCAAATTTAAAGTAGTTATTTATTACAAGAAAGGAAATGTTACCTTCATGACTTATTCTTTGAAACAAGTTTGATGTATTGGGAACATCCCATTTAACTTAGTTTTAGTTTATTTATTTTTATATGTAAAGCTAGGAAACACTTTTAGTTGGCAGCTAATTTCCAGTCCTGTCATTTCATAAAACGATAATCAAAAACAGTTTGAGCTTTGATTTGGCTTAAAGAATATTATATTTGATTCGAGTTTGCTTCGAATTAAAAAAGTGGACCTCACACACATTCTGTCGGATATGAAAGGAGGTACAGGAATGAGAACAAACACACTATGCCTTTTAAAATGAACAGAATAGAGTTTTCACTTTACACTGCTGCCACTGGAAAAAGAAATAATGGCTGCCGCATAAAGAAAATTGATCGCTACCGCCCAATCCCTTGACCTCGGTTTTATTCTATCGGAACTTTTCAGGAGGGAGTGAGAAACTCCTTAAAGAGGAAACTGAAAAACAAAAGGCAGAAGAGCTTTAAGTGGCAGCCATTACCTTCTTTGTCTGGTGGCAGCAGTGTGAACTGTGTTCTTTTCATTGTAAAAGCCATATGGTCCCTTTTATATGTCCTTATCCTTTTCATGTACCCCCTTCAAAATATAATAAAATTTACATCAAAAAGTGAACTGAGATTTTCCTTAAAGAGAATATTAATCTTTGAAAGATTTGAGCTCAACTTGAAATTTCAAATTTAAATAGATATCAGATTTTGGTTCATTGGAATTTAATTCAAACTCAACCCACTTTGGTAGTAGAACGGTATAAGGTGTCGCTTGCAATAGGTTGGATTGACGATGACGGGACGATTGGGGTTCGAAATCTGGTCAGGTATACTGAGGGTCGTTTTCCCTAAATTCAACCTTTCTCGTTCCTAAACACATAGTAATTAGTACATGCATACAACCCAAAAATGGTAATTAAATATGGTGATTAAAGAAATATATCTAAATTTAAATTTCTAAATTTTGAATAATTTAGCTTTATAAAGTAATTTGCATTGATCCACTATTGAATTTGACCACTTGCAAATATTGTCAAATTAACAGTTAATTAACTTTTCAAACATGGTTTTAATAATCCAAATTTTTATTGGATTCACTTGAAAAAAAATCCATAAAATTTAGAAGGGGTGTGGCAAGTCCATTATTTTAATTCAAATCAAATATATGAAATATTCTCAAAGCCAAATCGAAGTTTGAATATTTTCTGTTAGTTGTTTTATGTTTTAATAAATAGTTATATTATTGTTAATTATATATCTTTATTCTATAAAATTATCAGGAACATGTTTTACTATCACAACTTATAATTCAATTATTTCAGATTTTTTCGTGTGCATATTTATTTTTAACAGCTTAAAAGGGCAATAATTGACCATAAATTGAGTATTTTAGCTGCCATTATCTTTACTAGCGAAGCTTCGTAATTGGTTTCAAAGCAGAGTCAAAGGTGATATTTGTTCCGATGCCAATTCGAAGGTTCGAAGCCTACTACTTGATTTGGATTTGATAAAATTTATCATAAGGTATTCGATTCAAAACATTTTCACTATAAAATACTTGATTCACATTAGTAAGCAAAGATTTCAATTTGATTCAAAATTGAATATCTCAGTTCCACACAAATTTAAATGTCATTTATTGGTCATTTTGTTTGACAAAACAATTTAAATTTTTAGTCCTTCATTTCAATTAAATAACCTCATCTTTGATCAAATATAATAGAAATGGACTGGATATTATATTTCTCGAATCCGAATCTTAAATTTTCTTTCAAATCTCAAATCAAAAGTGAAAATGTTTAAAATTGAATTTAAAAAAAAATTGTCACTAACAAATATATTTTGTTTTTCATGTTTATTACATTATAAACAACAAAGAGAACACTTGTTTGGTAAATTAATTACATTAATACTTTTTTTCTTTTTAACTTTCTCAATGCCTCTAAAATATAGTACACAACTAGCAAGTCTTTGTGCAGAATAACTTGTCACCTTACCTCGAGTTTTAATTTTGTTAGATGCAATTGTACCAAGAGAGAGTTGGCGGTAGTACCAACTTAATCTCCCCTAGTCCAAATAGCCTGTCACAAAATGACCTGCGAGTAATTGTCTCACACTTCACTCCAGGACTATGGGCCAGTTTCGTATTCAGACTTCACATACCTCAAGTACATTGCTATACTAAACACAAGAAAACAACTACCTAAACTCAAGTAGAATGAGCCACTTTCATATGCAAAACTGGTCCATTCTAGTCAAGTTTAGGTATGTGTCGTCCTGTGTTTACTATAGCACTGCACTTGAGCTGTGTGAAGTCTGAATACGAAACTTGCTCTTTGTTAGCTGATTTCTATCAAAATATTAATAGCGTGCGTCACATACCAATCAACTCTGTGAAACAGTCAGATAGAAATCTTAAATTTACACAAACACTATTGCACGTAGATTATTTATGATTACACATTAGTGGAGATAAAGAGTTAATTGAAGTTCCTAATACTGAATATTGTTGAAATATTAATGATATTCAGATAAAAACTGCATTGAAAAGGTCGTTTTTGAGCAGGGCTTCACAGATAAGCACTGTGCACAAATCTTCATTCTATCATAATAGGGACATACTATAGTTATTAACAAGAAACTTTGTCGCCTTGTCCCTCATCGTCACCGCGGAGAGTAATAATTTAAATACAAATGCACTGCACACATTTCTGGCATATTGAAGGTCTTTTCCTTTTACTCCCATACCTTGCTCGCACACACACAAATGCAGATGCGAGCCAGGAGCTGAATTGGGCCTGCTATGATGAACACTCTTAATGTACCTTCAATTAGCAAAATGTTCATCCTGTTGTAAGCATTTCTTTATTAAATCACACAACACATGAGTAGACTTTGCTTTAAAATTAATATAAAATTCTTCTGCTTTAAAATTAATATAAAATTCTTCTGCTTTAAAATTAATATAAAATTCTTCTTAATTCTTTATATTTGTCCAAAATCAGGGAGTCTAAAATTCTATTCCTCAATCTTGTCTCTATTTGTGTTCTCATAAAAAAAAAAGTTATCAACTTTTAAACTCCTTTAAATTAATACATTATATTTTTGATAGCATTTTCTTGTCTTTAAAATGTTACAGGCAAATAATTTGTACATAAATTATAATTTATTCAAAAAGTATTTTAATTTTATTAATCCCTTTATTGGGTTTCAAATTTTATTTTACCAGATAAAATTGTGTCAATATGTCTTATATTTACAAATATTTGTGCAAACATTCTTTTTAAACAATGTTAAGTAATATCCCCATTTTTTTCTGCTATACATTTAACACTGCGATCAAAAAAATCTCTCTACATTAGTATTTGTGAAGAATGCAGAGTCCTTTAAATTCTTGGGTCGGGGAATCAGGTGGTAACGATTGATTTTCTTCACAAGGCAGCTACCACTTATTTCTTTGTCCAGTGGCAGCATTGTAAAGTGTGAACGTTCTTCTTTTCATTGTAAAAGCCACGATCTGTTTGTTCCCTTTTATATGTTTCTATCCACCTTTCTTGTGCCTTCCACCAAAAATAACAAAAACCTCTAAAAAAAAGGTTTTCCTTAAAGAGATTCCTTTAAATTAATTGCTGAAATACAATTGTGCATCTCATTTAGAAAGATTTTACTGTGTAGAAGTTTTTTGTTTGCAGTGTATAATGTTTAACAACATGGAGAAAAATGGCTAAAGTTTTTACAATACATGAAAATTGATGAATAAACTAATGAGTGAAAATTGAGTAAATAAATCCCATTTAGAGAAAGAGGATAAAATGTGGGAAGAATCCAATGCACATAGGTTACATCTTCCTTTCTTTTTATCTTCTATGTAACAAAAAGTTTTAATATTTTGTCATTGTCTTTGTCAAATAAAAAGAAAGGAAATGAACAGAAAACACTTTTAACAAACACTAACTTCATTTAAATTCTTGATTCAATTTTCACTCTTTAATTTGTTTTTCTTTATTTTGTTTTTCTTTATTCTTAGCAATTTTAATGGTAGCATTGTATTATAATTTGTTGAAAGTTTTCTACTTTATTATTCCATCAATGGATTTTCTAAAAAAAATGATCCATTTTTAAACCTCTATATAATATAAAGAAAATGCTCATTTCTTATCTAAGCTTGAAAGTTAACTAGATTTTCTTAGATAGCCCATTAATTAGTTTTAATAGCCTGTACAAACCCTGTGAACACTCGAAATTACATTGTATTGTTTTTTAAATAATTATTTATTTCAAAGCTCAGCACTTATTGCGGATGTGCATACTGTAAAGTACTAATGTGTCTGTGTACTTAACTCGAGTTTTGGCTTTGTGAGATGCAATTGTACCAAGAGTGAGTTGGCGGTAGTACCAACCTATGTCTAGTAGTATGGAAATAACAACAAATATTTAAAATATTTGGCTTGAAACATAACAAGCGAACCTTAACACTTTTTGCACTGATGCAAATTAATGTGAAACAGACCAAAATAGTTTTTATTACAACACTTTTTTTTCTTTTAACTTCCATTTTCAGCTTTTATTTCACTACCTCACAAATTGAACTTAAAATAATGTTAAATGAAATGAAATAGGACAACCTGGACACAGGAATCAAACCGGGAACCTTTGACTTTGCACCCCACTACTATACCACTGAGCCATCCTGGTTTGTCTTGTGTATCCAGGGCCATCTTTCATAGGTTTTATAGCTTGCCAAAGGTCCCAGGTTCGATTCCCTTGTCAAGGTTTTCATTTTTCACTTGATTGAATTTTATCCAACCCTCAGGACTGTTCCTCTGGATAACCATCACGTATCAGTTTGTCACACACTTGAATTAATAATTAAAATAAGGTATTATTACTATAAAACCAAAACTATCAAAAATATTGTTTGTATAAAACTATATTTATTACACTCCCTCTGCAAAATAACAATAAAAATACATTGAGTGTTTATTTTAACTTAACCATTAAATGTGTGAGGGAATATGTAAACATTAAAAATATTGTATTATTTTATTGAGGATAATTTAAAGATAAAAATTAATTTATGAAGCTTAAAAACTTGTACCAAAACATTAATGAACATGTGCAGTGAAATTTAGTTGTAAATAATTAACTTCATGGTAATTTTAATTATTAGAATAACCCAAAATGTTGTGATTCATTAACACTTTAACGTTATTACCAAACATATTTAAGGTTTATTGTAGCATTTTTTAAATTCATAATAAATACGTGGAATAAAACTCATTCAGAGTCACTTTCATCGATTTAAATGTTAATTAACGATACCAAAATTTTAAATTAGACTATTCTTTTCTCGGTAACAAATTTTTATAGCTTTTGTTGTTTGCCTTGTTATTCATTTTTATGATAGTAAGTAAACTTCACTATAAAAACTCCATGATATAAGCCTGCATTTGAGCTATACCGACCGACAGTTAATTAATTGTAATTGAGTTATGTGCCTAGTAAACCCATGATAATAGTTAAAAATACATAAACAAGTTTTATCTGTAATTGTTTTATTCATAGCCTCTAGGCGACTTAAATTTGTGTTAATTTTTTATCATTAAAAAAATGAAATTTAAATACCAAAATATAATTTTTTGTTTAACAAAATCCGGTCATATTATTTACCATGAATCAGGTCTCTACTAATTATTGCTTACTATATTGTTTATTATATTGAAAGTTTAATAAAAATTGTACTACAGTTAATATGATAATCAGAGCCCTGCGTTTGTGGAGATCGCGATAATTCGCAAATGTTAGATATGGTATTTTTTCTTTCAGATGTTCACATTTAAGGTTACCCTGATTGCAAATATATGCTCAGAATTGTCGCGATAATTCGCGAAATCGGCGTTTTAGCGCGATATTCGCGATTTTAACCGATGTCCGCGATTTTCGGCATTCGGCATGTTGCAGTTTGGTGATGTTGAGTAGTTATTTTGTATTTTTCTAGCCTAAATTGAGATTTAAAAATATAGTCACAATTTTTGTGAAGTAACAAGATGATTTTTGTGTAATATTTTGTCTTTGTGACTTGTACATACTTTTCCCGGACCAGCTGCCGCTAAATCTTACTTTTTTAATAAGTTGACAGCACATTTTTTTGCGGACTAGTGTTTTTTACCGTTTTGTCCAAACAAAATGTAATTTTTGGTTTTCACTTCAATATGTTTAGTTTACCTGTTTCAAACATTGTCATGGAAGTCTAGTTTTAACCCAACAAAGTCACCTTAATCCCGAAAGTTTGGTAAAAAACACTTTTTTAACGCTTTTGTCTTAGTTCGATAATTTCGTCGCAAAAATAGGATTTTTGTAACTCACCGCTTATTCACCGCTTTTGGGGAACTTAAAAACGAAATTGGGCTTTTTTATTCACCATAAAAGCAGGGCTCTGATGATAATCATCAACTGTTTCCAGCCTGTGGCCTGTACCTCCATCTTCCTTTAGCCTTCCACCATTCTTCTCCCCTCACTTGCACACTTTCTGCTATCCCCTCCCCCCTTCTCTTTCTTGGCTTCCCTTGTGGTCTTTTTCTTACAAACCTCATTTCCATAATTTTCTTTGACATCCACTGATTGCACTACAGTAAATATGTAAGATTATTAAAGGACACAAACATTGTTTTAAGTTGAAACACATTATAATAGTTAAATATCACTGTTCCTTATTTATTGGCGATTTTTTGATGTATAAAAAATATGTAATTTTAATTTTTATCTCTACATAATATAGAAGCATCAATGATTTAATCAATTTTAATTAAAGGTTTATTTGTGTGTGGTTACTAGTGGTATAGAGCATTCCAAAAAGATTATTAGAGGCTTGGGGGTAAGGGTTATATTTTGTTGTATGTGATAAGTTCAGAGAAAACACGATTATTAAATATTAATATAATTATATAAACCCGCTTCGATGGTCAGATAGTCTAATGCGCTACTCTTGTAATAGGCTAGACTGCCGATGACAGGGAGATTAAGGTTTGAATCTCGGACGGGTGTACCGAGGATGGTTTTCCACTCTCCATCCTCGCAAATGTGGGTACATTTCCTTTAATATATTCTTCTTAATCCCTAAAACCATTAGTGTAATTAGTACATAAGCGTATAGCCTGAATGGGTAGTAAGACACGGTGCTAGAATTTAAAAATATAAAAGTATAACCATAAGCCTGGTAAAAATGCCTGCTACCATTAAATTGAGAAAACATTTAAAGTTCTCTTCGATGAAGCATGCAGGGTTATTAATGACACAAGGGGAGAGGTGCAATTGTTAATTTGAAGTTGCTGGTGGTCAACATAAAAAGAGGAAAAAACTTTAACCACCAGCACATTAGAAATGTGTTTTTTAAAATCAATAAAGCTGGTCTTAAAATTGATACACCAGTATTTTTAAAATCTTATCTTAATTTTTTACTTAAACTGTGAAGTGTTTTTTTTCTTTCTCACTGTGTAAGCCATATTGCAGTGTTTCCAAACTGTGGAATGCGATGTACCAATGAGTTTTATTAGTCATACTTAAGATGGTCTATGGCATTAGGAATTTGAAAGTTCATTGCCACACTTACAAAAGTACACCATTTTTCCCTATCTTAATCATAATTAGAGGTGATGATGCGAAGTCCACTATTTCATTTCAAAGTGAACTTTAATCGAATAATATATTAAATATTCTCAAAGCTGAATGGAAGATCGAATCTTTTTGGTGGATTGTGTTATGCTTTAAAAAAAATATAGTGTGTTTGTTTACGTAACTTTATGTACTAAAATCATTTAGAAAAATATTTTATCGCACAATTGTTTGTAATATTTTATTTGATCTGATAAATCAAGCTATTATCTCAACATGCAATTCAATAACTTCAGGTTTTTTCATTTGAATATTTATTTTTATTGGTGAAGCTTCGTAATTGTAGAAGGAATTTTTTTAGGAGAAAAGTCTAAGCTAAGATTTTTTTTAAAACCAAGTCAAAGATTCGAAGTTTTGCACGCCCCTAATGGTAAGTCTGATAAACAAATCAACACACATGCTAACGTTATGTCACTAACTTTTAAAACCCCTTCTTTCCCTCAGACATGGCTTTATTTAGCTTATCTGAGGAGCTCTATTAAAATTTAGAACGACTTTATATTTTACAAGATAAGAGGTATATTTTCCTTTCTGTCCTGAATTGCTGAAAGAGGCACGTTGGTTTGGATATGGCCCAGGAATTAGTATAAGAATATAGAAAGTTTGAAAAACACTGCAATATTGTGACTGATTTAAGATTTATGCTAATAAAACAAAGTGGCCTAGTATCTTTGTCGAACTATATCAGGACGGTAATTAAGTTTTAATCTATTTGTAGTTTGATGGTAGGCTTATAACAAAAAAAAAATCGGATCAATATTAACATAATATAACTTATTATATCATTTATCAATCACCAACTGTTTATACCATGAAGCCAGGTCGGTTTAGTAAAATGCCTCTAGCTTTCCTTCCACTATTCTTAGTCTTTCATCTCTTTCTTGTTCTCTCTTCTGGTATTTTTCCTACATAGTTCACATACATCATTTTCCTTTCTATCGTCATTACCTGTTCATACCATCTCAACTTCGCTTCCTTTACCATCTCATGTATACCCTGTACCACAATTCTTTCCCAGACAACTTCATTCCTAATCTTGTTTCTCCTTGTGACTTCTTATTATATCATCATTATTAAAAGCTATTAAACTGATAGTTGTGGAACAAGATTTTATAAATTATAATATGAAACTAGCTCTAGTAACATTTTTTAACTCTGAAATATATAGTATTGTGTGTTAATCATAACTCTTTAACTCTACAATAAACACCACTACAATTGCAAATTTTTAACAACTACAAGCTCATCAAATGAAGGTGGTTCTCTCTGCCGACTATACCTGACACCACATGTGGTTTTCTCTCGTCAGGCGAATCAAAGGGCTGCCTAATTTGTTTATTGACTGAGCGTAGCAAGGTCCTGTTTTGACTTGTATATTTGGCATTTCATTTGTCTCTCTGTCCGGATGTTTATTATCCAAAAACTTTCAAATGTGCAAACCAATTTTAACTAAATTTGGCAGGGACATTCTTTAAACCTAGGCTGAGCAATATATTTTCATGGTTTTTCAATCTGACTATCCATTTCAAAATGGCAGCTGCTAAAAAATCTGTTTGTCGGTTCCACGATAATTGACAAATTTGCGGACTAATTTTAACAAAATTCAGCTGGGGAATTCTTTGGACTTAGGCTCAAGCGATGTATGTAAAAAAAAAAGAAGAAATATAGCTCTCAGTTTCAATATTGCGTCCGCTCAAAGGTTTTTCCATTTAATAAATCATCTCAAGTGATTTTAATTTAAAACTCCAGGTGATATTTCAACTCAAAATCCAAAGAGAAATCTTAAGACTAGTAATGATAAGAAAATGGAGGGAGCAAGGTCTATTGTTCATAGAACTATTAGTAGGACTAGTAACGATAATAACATGGAGGGAGTGAAGTCTATTTATTGTTCAAAAAACTACTAGTTTTTATTGTTACTGTTCCAAGCATTTGGTGAAAGAACATTTAAGACCTTGCTTATAATAAAGTCTAGTTACTCGTACTCTGCCTGCTTCAGCACCACGTATATACTAAGAAACCTTGATTTCATCAGAATTTGAACCAACAAAGTATTTCAGAGGCCATAATATTCTTGCCCATAGCATAAGTAAGGCCCATCTATTATTATTATAATATTGAAATTAGATAAAGGTATTTTTAATACTTTTACTACTAGATATTTAATTCCTGAAAAATTATCCAAGTGAGTCCCAGTACAAACAACAGCAAATTCCCATATCATCAATTTTAACGCTTGGAAAAAACAAGAAACTAAATTAATTTCACTGACATTCATTTTTGGTCGTAGGTCACACTTAATATTCTAAAATCATTAGGGAGACATTATATCAACATGAGTAAACGCAATAGAAGCTGCCTCTGTTGTGTTATGTGGGTTTTCCTGGCATAGACAACAGCTTGCGTCACCTTCCTTTGGCAACTTTGTATTCTTTCAAAAAAAAACATGATGGAATTATAGAAATTTCACCCATTTATAATGAATTACAAACACTTAAATATGCCGATGCTACATGGTAGGGCTGTACAACAAATATTTTTGGGGAGGCAGGGGGTTAAACTTTCTCTAATATTTTTGGATTCTTTAATAAAAGATAAATTAGTATTTACAAATGCAAACTTGGAAAACAACGCATTTAAAAAATAAATACCTCAATTAATGCACAACACATTCTCATATATGTTCTTAGATATGTAGTTTAAAAACTTTGTTATTATTGCAAGGTTTAGTTACTCTATTTATTTTTTCGTTATAATTTTGTTAATTTTTAATTGTATAGTTATGTATTTTTATTAAGGTAACCAAAAGTCTGAGATAATTGTAGACATATGTTTGACCATAATGTAATTTAAACTTCAAAGATATGGCTTCAGCATTTTTAAATAACTTTTAATTAAAATAAAATTCTTTTAATTTTTCCACCTAAGAATTTAAACTCCGTCTACCCTGCAAGCTTACTTTACAAGTTTCCATTATGGAGTAGCTTATAAGATAGGGTCGTAGTGTAATCCATTGGGGAAAGAATGCCACTTTTCAAGGTGGATGAAGACATTTTAATGTATTTTTTTGAATACATTTTTTTGTCTTTTACTCATATTTCTATAAATTTTTGTTAATTTTGCTTGTGTTTGTTAAAATTTGATAACTCATTTTAATTGTGTAGTATTATTTAAAATAGTCATCTTATTGTGTGTTGTGGTAGTATGTATTTAACTTCCTTTCTGTTATAATGCTGGAAAAATCAAATGTCATTGCATACAATAAGATTCTATGATACATTTAAAGCATTTTGAGTTGTAAACTACCATTATATTATTTTAAGACTTGTATTTACTTTTCCTAAATCTTAAGAGCTCATCATTTTTGGACAGTTTCCAACAAAAAAAAATTGTTACTTTTTACTATGAAGATCTTAATAAAGTTTGTTGCATAATGGATGTACAATTTTATTTATCTTCATTTAATTGTTTTGGTAGCAAATAAACATCATTGGACAGTAACTTAATAGAAGGGTAATGCCTTCATACTTAGCATAAAATTGTGGGTGTTAAATAGTTCACATTTTAAAAAACATCACAGTTATTTTTTGAAACTTAACAGGCCTTTGAAAGGTTAGTATTTTATGCTCTCTTCTGGCTTTAGTGATGTATTCTAAAGGTAAACTTGAATTTTTTTTTTTTGCCTCTTTTAAACACTCATTTTGGAAAAAAAAAAAGTATAGTTTGTCAAATCTATATAATAATGTAATACAATCATAGAACACTTTACAATTGGTAATTTAAAAAAACTTAAAACTTATTGAAGCTAACTAATTTTTGGTTTAGATTCAATATTCCAGCTTGAATATGATATATAAATTAATATTTAAATCGTAACTTAATATCTAAGAATTACTGAAGTCATACCTTTGATAAGATACATCACACAATAATAACATTTTATCCATCTATAATAATGTGTGGTCGTGCAATAATGTTAAATTGACATGCAATAATTTAGTTTAATTTAGGATGGCATAATTCTTGGTTGAATATTGTTAAAACTATTTTTCTTCCTTCACTGTATATATGTGGCAAAGTGAGAATAACATGGACATTTTGTTGTGAATAAAAATAAAATTATAAAAACTGAAAAATGACTAGAACTAAATACTCCAAAAATAACAATGACTGTACATTTTGAAGAAATTTCCGTCTTGCACAAGAATAATTGCATGTATGTAGTTGAATTTACATTGTGAATTTAATAATCCTTGAAAAGACAAATCTCCTGTATAAAATGTAGTGATTGATTAATAAGATAATGTTCAAACATGTGTTTTTGGTTTTATTCATATAACTATGTTTTTAAATTATGTATACATAATTTAAAGTACCATAAGTGGCCAATACTTTTTAACATAGAATTCCAAATTCTTAATAATTCCGTTATTCTATTGTACGTGCTGAAACAATACTTAATGAAATAATACAATTTACTTTAATATATATTTTTAAATAGTACACTGCCTAAGGTGTCAATTTGTTAATATGTTCCCAAAAACAGGAATGTTAAGATCAACATCTTGTCATGTTAAAGGTAATTGTAGAGAAAGTGCAACTGTATTATCATTTCTACCACAGATTAAGCCTGTCCGAAACCTTAGCTCAGTCCGTATTAGCTAAGGTTCCAAGGTTCAATTCTTGAAATGGCTGAAAAAGGTGTAGTTGGTGAAATGTGAGTTTCCCTTTTTACATCGATACATCAACAGCCTAGGGGCTGGTGGTTCTGCCTGTTATAGATTTAAGCTGGCTTGTAAACACCAGTGGTCTAGTGGTCAGAGTTCCTGGATATGGATACAGAGGTCCCGAGTTTGATCCTCAGCGTTTTCAGATATTTCTATGAAGCAGTGGGACTAGAACGAGGTCAAGCCAGCCTCGTGAGGACAAATGAGGAGCTACTGTCTAGAAAACAGATTAATGGCCAGAGGATTCGTTGTGCTAACCACATGACAACTTCTATCAGCAGAAGTTGACACTGTCTTTGCCAACAGACGGCTGTCACTTAAGCTTGATTGTGGGCTGGCGCCATGGAGTTTTTTTTAATAAGGCATGTGTAGATATCAGTCAGTTTACACTACAACAAAAAAGTGAGTCTCACAATAACTTGTGTTAACACACATGTAAAACTCTTTTTACATGAGTGTTTACTCTTTGGATAGTGTTTCAAGATAAGACCAAGGTCAGGGTTTCTCAATAGAAACCTATTTATTAGAATTTAACCATGAGATATTTGACTCAGTGGTTACAAAGTCCAAGGTATCCCTCTTGCAATAAAAATGTGGTCAGGGTTTTAATCAATGTCAATAATAGTTTCCCTCCATTTAAATGAAGGTAAATTTAATTAAAATTCTACCTTTCTCATCCCTATATCGTTATTGTAAAATATGTGTAACATCCAAATAGGTAGTAAGATACAGTAAATGCACAACACAATTGGACACTACTAAGAATACGTTAAAATGAGTCAAGTATAGGATTTTATAATGTCTGGAATCTTCAAGAATTTACCCTTTCGTACTGTCAAACATATCCTTAGGAGAACAAATAAATAAAATTAAATGTTAATATATATACATCTTGACTGGATAGAGAAGAAACAGATCACACCAATAATACGTGTGTATATAATGTACTAATATTCATTAATTTCATCAACATAAAATTTCATTTACAAGAAGAAAAAAAACCTTATGCATAGCACAAATTGAGCTTGAGAAATGAACATTATATTTGGTAAAAATAATAATATATAAATAAAATCAAAAATTAAAGGGAAATTATTCACATTCACAAACAAACTCAAAACAAAAGTTAAAATTTATAGGGCACTGGTTCATAAACCGAATTGATCTTAACACATTAATGAATTTTCCTTTACTACTAAAAAAGTTTGCATTGTTACAATAAAATAATTTACTAAATGGCCATATAATTATCAATAAGGTTATAAAACAATGAATCAGATTGTTTTCAAATTGTAACAACTACCTACTACTGCTTGGCAGTACTAGCTCCCGACTAGACAATATTTGGTTCCACTATCCATGCTAGGTAACGTGGGAGGTAGCAGAGAACAATATCAGCTTTTTTTTACTGGGATGATAAGATATATATATACTTACTATCCATTCGTGTTGTACACACTTACACTAATGTGTAATGGTAGGGTGATTGTGAGATGAAATGGAAGACCTATAGTTTAACGTGGAATCCGAACCACGATGGAGGCCTGGCATTCCACACATTCACAAGCTGTGATTAATACACGTCTTGTCAGAGGTGAAGGAAGGGTTTGGCAATCAGATAAATCTGTGCCAGGACCGAGGATTGAAGCCCGGACACCTAGGACAGAAGTCCGACACCTTACCCCTAGACCGCCAGGTCACCCTATTGTTATGATTAAATGAACAAAGAATCGAGTAGTAATTTGTAGCTTCTGTGTATTTGTTTTGTGCAACTGAGTTAAGGGTTCTTTTGAATCAGAAAAATGGGAATATGTTGTTTCCAACCCTTTGTCCTCCGAAATAATAAAACAATATGAGAATAGAGAAAATAATAAATAAACCAGATAAACATAATGTGGGTTACACAATAAAGACATAAAAACTGTTCCACACTTTACACTGCTGCCACTGGACAGAGATGAACACAGTTCACACTTTACACTGCTGTTACTAGACAGAGATGAACACAATTCACACTTTGCACTGCTGCTACTGGACAGAGAGGAACACAGTTCACACTTTACACTGCTGCCACTGGACAGAGAGGACCACAGTTCACACTTTACACTGCTGCCACTGGACAGAGAGGAACACAGTTCACACTTTATACTGCTGTTACTGGACAAACAAGAACAAAGGAAGCAAAAGGGCTTAAAAACCATCTTTAAAATAATCTTAAGTCGTGGTGCTGCTACCAGCCAACTTTAGTTCTTGTTCCTTCATTTTTTCTGTTGTCCCTCTAACAATAGTTTTCACAGTCTCGCTGCTATTAGGGTGGTGGGTCGGTCTGTAGGCATTGTGTGAGATACCATATGGTCGTAGGTGATAGATCAAGTAGTCTAATGCGTACATGAGGCTTGGAGAGACGTAATGGAACGATATGGCGGTGTCTGAGCAGCACTCCAGACCCTGCAAGTGATAGAAACACTGTCGACAATAGTGTCTCGCTAAACACTTGGATTATATAGTGTAAGAAAGTGCTAGTAATTACATGAATAGTAGTAAAATGTTTACATGTCAAATAAAACACTATTGTTACATTAGTATAAACGGGTTAGTGAAGCACAATAAAAGTTGCCTACCTATTGAGTACCAAATTAGCCTCTCCTACTCAATCCTGATCTCACCGCCAAGTGGTGTACCCACGGGGCCTGAGCAACCTGGTGGAGGTTGGGTTGAACCCCAGCGGAAGTCTGGTCAGGTGCAGACGAGAGACAAGAGATTGGTCAGGGACAAAACCAACAGGCTTGGAACAGGGCTTGGTCAGTTGGCTGCCAGCATGGTGGGCTGAGAGTGCTAGGGTTGGTGATGAGTTAAGTCCTTGTCAGCATTCGTAACCTTAATTAGTGACCGCCAAAACCAGGTATATCTAATAACATATTGGCTGCAGCTCCGCTACTCAGGTGTAGGTCACGACCGGCCTGGCAAGCCGGTGGCCGAAACAAAATAACTCAAAGAAAAATAGTACTATGCCAGATGGGAAACTTTAAAGATGACAACAAGATACACTTAGGTACATTGAATATTGGCATACTGACAGGAAGAGATTGTGATTTTAACGGAGGAAAGGAAGCTGAATGTACTTGGAATTAGTAAGACAAAGTGCAGAGGGAGTGGAGTGATGGAATTAAAAAAAGGATATACATTACATTGGATGGGCAATGACAAAGGAAGGAGAAATAGAGTTGGGTTTGTAGTGAGGATAGGCTGGAAAGTATAAATGGAGTTAATAAGTAACAGAATAATTAAAATGATAATTACAAAGAAAGGAAAGCAGTTAGAAGCACTGCAGCCCCTCAAGCTGGATGTAATTTTGAGGAGAAAGAAAAATTTGAGGAACTGGAAAGACACCTGGATAAAGAAAGGAAACTAGTGATGGGGAACTTTAATGCTATAGTTGGGAAGGAAAGAATAGGTTTTGAAGAGATACTAGGAGCTGATAGATGGGGAGAAAGGAACAAAAAAGGAAAGAGACTCTTAGAATTGTGCACAAGAAATGAAATGAAGGTCGGTAACAGTTGGTTTAAGAAGAGCAGGGATACGCATAAGATAACGCGCTACAGCTAGAATGGGGAGCATAACTCCCTAATTGACTATTTCCTGTTAGATAGGGAAGCAAAGGTGTGCACATTGAATATTAAAGATCTGCCAAGTGTGTCTGGACGGGGACCATAGACTATTAATCACCAACATAAAAGGCTGGAGGAGGGAGTGCCAGATAATGAAGCAGGAAAAGAGGATAAGGATATGGAAGCTCAGACAACTGGAGGAGAAAATGAACTTTCAATAAAGAATAAAAGGATGACATAAAAGAAGAACAGGAGTGGCATAAATTCCAAAAGTGTATGGTGAAAGCGGCAGAGGAGATATGCAGAAGAACAAGCGGAAAGATAAGATGGTATAAAACTCCATGATGGAATGAAAAAGTGAAGGAAGAAGTGAATGCAAAGAACAAAGCATTTAAATAATAGTTCACAAAAAGAACAAGAGAGACTGAGGATAAATATGGGGAGAAAAAGAGATATGCAAAGAAGATAGTAAGAGAAGGGAGAAAAACATGGATATAAGAGTGGACAAAAGAGCTACAAACTTATGTGGAAGGAAGCCAGAAAATATTGTATAGTCAAGTAAGCCAAAGGAGGAGGGAAAATAGGAAAGAGGTCCAAATGATGGATGAAAAAGGAAGGATAAATGAGAGGGATGAGGAGGTAAAGAAACTGTGGACATAATATTTTGAGAAATTGTTGAACCCAAAGGGGGAAGGATTGGTACAGGAGGGAGAAGAGGAAGAGAAGGAATTGTACAGAGAGATGGAGGAGGAAGTAGCAGACTTAGCCTGGAAAGAGGTAGAAGAGGCCTTGAAAAGGATGAGGAAGGGAAAGGCACCAGGAGTGGACAAACTCACGGGGGAAATGAAAATGGTAGCAGGAAAGATGGGTCTACTAAGGGCAGTGTGGAGGGAGAAGAAAGTGCCAGAGGATTGGACAAAAGGTTTTATATTACCAATATTCAAGAAAGGGGATAGGAAGAGGCGTGAAAATTATAGAGACATAACACTGATGTGTCAATGCGCAAAAATGTACGAAAAGATTCTGTAAAGGGGAATGAGGAAAGACGTTAAGGGAAGATGAAGAGAGAAAAAACATGGGTTCAGAGAGAAGATGTCAACCATAGATTTAATATTTGGAATTAGTCAGTTGATAGAAAAGAGATATGAGTTTGGAAAGGATCTGGTAATGGCATTTATGGATGTAGAAAAAGCCTATGATAGTGTGGGTAGAAAGAAAGTATGGAAAGCAATGGAGGAGGCTGGAGTAGAAAGAGGAGACGCTAGGAGAGTAAGGAATATGTATGATGATAATGTAAATTATGTAAAGACGAAGAGAGGGTGGACAAAGTGGTTCCAATTAAAATATGGAATCAAGCAGGGAAGTGCCCTCTCACCATTACTATTTTTATTGGTGATGAAAATGATCATGAATTGAGTGGCAGGGAAACTGGGCGAGGAGAAAATGAAAGCATGGATGTTTGCAGATGACTTGATGGTATGGGTGGAAAAGGAAGTACAGAAACAGCTGCAGGAATGGAATAAGGAGGTGAAAAAGTGTGGAATGAAATTTAGTATAGTGATGACAAGGCAGAGAACAAGGCCAAGAAAGTTGATAGAAATGGATGGAGTAGAGATGAAAGAAGCAAAGAGAATAATGTATCTTGGTAGTGTGATTGAGGCAAAAGGGGGCAGCAGAGAAGACCCTAGTGGGACGAGGGCAGCAAGGAAAGGTCTTCTACAAGTGTGTAAGAGACCTACCTATGGAAAAGAGAAGTGCCCCTAAAGTGTAAGGAAGTGTTGTATAGACCATACTTCATACCCATAGTTACGTATGCCGCGGAAACTTGGACTTTGGATAAAAGAGGAAAGTGGAGGCCATAAATATGAAGCTTTTGAGGAGCATACTAGCCATCACTAGAAGAGATAGTATAAGGAATGAATATATAAGGTCTAGAGTTGGGAACAGGGGGTACATGAAATAGTATAGGAAGCAAGGATGAGATGGTATGGACACATAATGAGGATGGAAGGGGAGAGGATTCCAAGAAGATTAATATATATTAAGTATGTAGGGAAGAGACCGCAAGGGAGACCAAGGAAGAGATGGGAGGAACAGATAGCAGCAAGTGTGCAAGTGAGAGGAGGAGAGTGGAAGAATGGTGGAAAGTCAGAGGGAGATGGATGCATTTCACTAAACGGACCTGGCCACAGGATGGAAACAGTTCATGATGATGATGATGATGATGATGATGATACATTAGTAGCGAATAGCAATGGAAATTGTTAGTTCTAAATAATGAGTATTACAATTTCTAGAGGAAACTTATAGGAACCTTACCTGTTTGCTTTCATAATAGACGTACTTGGTGTACCAGAAGTCTTTATCAATATGACCGGGGATCAAGTGATGCTGTGGTGCAAAGGGGAAGAACCTTCCTCTCCCATAAGAATCCCTGGAATCTATGGGCTTTACCCCAACAAGCTGCAAGCAGTTACCTGTAGGGTGGGAAGAAAGGACTTAAGAACCTTGAGTCGGGTGAGTGACACTGTGGAGGACAACCCTAGTTTATAGTATAATTATAAATAAACCCATATTTTTCATAGAAAGCCCACTTTCGACACCAACATTGATAGAAAGTCACTAGAATTTTGCATTCTAGAAATACCCTATGCACGATTTGATTTATAAATCATAGAGTTACCTACTTCAGTAGCTGCAAGAGGAGACTAAACCGCCAATGACGAGGAGATAAAGGTTTGAATTTCGGTCGGGTGTAATGAGAATGATTTTTCCATAATAGTTTTCCACTCTCCCGCCACACAAATGCAACTACACTTCCTCTAAATATATTTTTTCTCATCCCTAAAAAACCATTATCTTAATTAGTAAATAAGCATGTAACCTGAAATGGTAATATGACACGATGCTAAAAAATATATAAAGTTAATCTAAAAAGATATCAAAAATTTCCAGTAATAATACTTTTTTATGGATTTTACTGACCTGCCTCGATGGCCTAGATAGCTAACGCGCTAGTCATGTTGAGCTCAACTGCTGAGGACAGGGAGATCGAGGTTCGAATCTCGATCGGGTGAATTGGGGGCGGTTTTCCTAAATGGTATTCCACTCTCCCTTCATGCAAATGCGGGTTCACTTCATTTATATTCAAACTTCCCAATTCCTAACACATTAACGTAATTAGTACTTAAGCGTATAACCCAAACGGGTAGTAAGATGCGGTGCTAAATAAAAATATAAAAAGATTTTACTGGATTAATACATAGTTTCTCCTTACATCATTAATCAAAGGGACTTAAGGCTTTGTAAAAACAATTATAATATTATTTTCCCGCTCTTGTGGCAGCATGAATTTCCAGTTTCTCAATAACGGGCTTCCTATGAAAATCAGAGTGTACCTATTTCAATATCCTCACAGCCGCCATGATTCTGACGACAACGTTTGTCGGGCAACGCTTTCTCAACAAACAATGTGACAGCCGCTTTGCTGAGCACATAGCCCGCCCCTCCACTCATGTAACCATGTTTCACAAATGGTTTGAAACGGCAGCCAAAGAAGAGGGGTAACAATGGGTCGTATATTGATAGCATGAAGCGAAGGTTCTCAACCACCACATATCTGAAAACATAAACAATTCAATTTACTAACTATCACAGAACCTGCTTCGGTGGCCACATGGTCTAATGCATCACTTTCTCAATAGGCTAGACTGCCGAGGCTCGAGGTTTGAATCCTGGTCAGGTCTATTGAGGGTTGTTATTCCTGAATGGTTTTCCACTTTCCCTCCATGCAAATGTTGGTACACTTTCTCTAAATTCAACCTTTCTCATCCCTAACTCAATATAGTAATTATTACATATGTGTAAAACCTGAACAAGTATTGAGACACGGTCAGGGCCGCATCTAGAAATATAGCACCCCTATGCACATGAGCTGCAGGCACTCTCTGTCCACACCACTCCTCACAACCGGCTTTCACAAAAACATATTGTTATTTGTTAATGTACACAAATAATAATGTTGTAGGCCTATTTATTGCTACTATTTACAGTATATTCCCTATAATTATATGGCCATTGTGCAAAATGGTCGTGGTCATCTATATCTGGCACAGTTTTGCAATTCACATATGAGTGACTCAATTATTAGCCGACAAATGGCAATAGTAGACACAATATAACTCTAACAATATATTAGTGCTTTACAACTATAACAAGCAAGCTTCGGCTACAGCTGAGTCCGCGTTGTGTTGTTTTAGTGAGAATTATGTTCATTCATGTTAAAGACAAAGGTTTCGGTTTCACATCCCATGACGTCGTACCTCGGAAAGGGCACTGCTGTGAACAATTTCATTTTTTTTAAATGTTGCGCCTCCAAAAATATTGTGCGTTAGACACGTGCCTAGTCTGCCTAGTGGGTAATGCGGTGCTGGACACGGTGCTAAAAAATAAAAAGAGGAGAACTACCACAATTTTTTATAAGTGAGGGCTTTGAATGGAGTGTCAGCAAAAAGAACACTATTGGTACAGTTAATATAAAGTTTTTTGTCACTGGTCCATGCCTTACTACCTATTTGGTTTATGCACATATTCACTAATTACACTAATGTGCTAAGGGTGAGGAAGGTTGAATTTAACACAAGTGTACCAACATTTGTGTGTAGGGAAAATGGAAAAACATTAATGAAACACCATTCTCAGTAAATTCGATGAAACCTCAATCTTTCAGCCATCGGTAGTCCAGTCAACAGTATCCATATTGGTACATCTCTAAACAAAATCATCTTTTATTAACTAGATTCTTAGGGAATGCATTATGTTTATTGAGTTTAGTTGAACTCGAATAAAATCATATTAATTTTTATTTTCAAAATGGGTGGCAGCCTTCGATGTAATTTTATTTTTGTTACAAAATAATTTAAGATGTTTCTATGAACTGTAGCTTTATAAAGCACAATCAATATATTTCTTAACCCAAAACAACCACAAAATAGTTTTTAAAATACGGACAAGAGAAGATTGAAAGTGAAACTTGTAACCGTCCTAGTGATTTCCTATGTGTGTTTGAGACCCATCAATTAGTTTTTTGTTTTTGGATGATAAAATTTGGAGGAAATATGCCCCCATTCGCATGGAGAGAGAAAGAGTGAAAGGCCATTTAGCAAAAACCACCCCCAGTACACCCAACCAGGATTCGACCCCCGATTTACCCATCATTGACAGTCCAGTTTATTCTGAGAGTGACGCTTTAGACAATTCCATCACCGAGGTGTATCAATTAGTTAAAAAGCTTTTATTTTCAATCGCGTCTCAGTATAATTTCAAGTTACACACACATAAATTGTGCTAATGAGTTAGGGAAGAGGAATGTAGAGGAAATATAAAGTATGTTCATCGTAGGAATTTTTTCTGAAAGGCCTTTTTCTCTACCAGAAAGCTAATATATAGTAGGATAGTGGTAGGAAAAAAGACCTTTCAGAGAGTAATTCCTACCGTAAATGGAGTATACCTATATTTGTGTGGAGGGAGATTGTGAAATCAATTAGGTAAAAAACCTCAACCTCCTCACCTGCAATCAAGACAAAATGAGATTGACATTTAGATAGTATAACCACCAAAGCAAGGTAAAATAGTTATTAAGAAGAAATTTATCGAACCATCTCTCCAATCTCAACAAAGATTCGATCTAGGAGATTGTAATGTTTAACATTATTTGGCTGTGAAACAAATTAAACTTTACTTGTATAAATACCCGACTCTTGAAATACTTGTTCCAAAACAAATCTCACATTGTTACTAAATGATCCAAATATTCAATTTCTTTACATTCGACTTGTCTGATAACACGTATTTTATAAACAAACTATTTTAACTCACGTGTCATCATCCGCTTTCATGAAGAAATCGGCTTGATCCAAGTAGTGCTTGTAGACGTACTTGAAGGCTTCTTTTGTTTTGGCCCATAAGTGGTCTCTCCCCTCCTTAACGGGAAGAGCGACGGTGGGCAGACTGGTATCTGCCATTTAGACAAAACATAGTATGACTATAGAGTCAGGTCATTAAAAAATAAGGTGTATTATTATGATGTTTTTTCTTAAATATGTAAAATATAGGAATACTCTTGACTGTAAAGCATTTGAAGAAAATTACAATATTTTATCAACCTCATAAAACTAATTTTGACTACAGCAATTTATAGAAAATTATTTTTAAAAATAAATAATTAATAACATGCATTTTAACATTCAATTAGGTGAAAAATGACGACTTGACCACAGGAACCGAACTTGGATACATTGCATGTGAATATTCTACTAATGAACCATCCTCGTTCGCCTTGTATCCAAGACACTTTATACTAGTTGTATTATTTATTCTAAATTGTGGTAACTGGTGAAGGTGTTTTAACCCAAGTGAATTCGATTCCGTTGATATTAAAAAAAAAAAATCAGAACGCTGTTTTAAAAACCAGATCTTCAAAAGTGAAAGAAGTTCATACGAACAAAATGTTCAGTGGGCCAAGTTGTTATTGATAGCGAATATTGAGGACTAACCATTAATGGAGCTCATGAAGAGGACAATGTTGCAGCGACGCCCCCATGTGGCCTTGACGTGCCTCGCCTTTTTTTTGTGGTTCTTGGGGTTGGTCATGATCCAGCACAGTACCCTTACCTTCTGGGCCATTTCACGAGCCACCAAGTCCTCATCTGAGAACATCATAAGGAGGCCGTGATAATTTAGTAATCATCAAGGTAAAACATTATACAAGGGTTTATAGTTAGATCTACTAGTATCTAATTATATTTTTAATAAATTATAATAATAAAAAAGATAAAAATAGTTTTGAAAATACTTATTAAATAAACCTCCTTAATCTAAATATACAACAATTTATTAATAAAGAGATAATTTGAAGGGAAACGATGAAAGGCTAATATGAATTTGTCTGTGACAAAATCTTATGGAAAAAACAAGTGTGAATAAAATAAATTAAACTTATCCAATCTTTCCATCTGCAAACCTTTATGGAACTCCTCGTCAGAGCTATGTTCACCCATAGAGCCAACAGGGATGTTTTCTACATTTTCAAGGTCGCTGTGGTGATGAGGGTCATATGGCTGGGCCAATCTAGGAAATAAACAAACAAAGCAACATTAACATTCTTAAAAATTAGTTTGAGAAGGAGAATGACATATAGCCCTTATGCCAAACTGACTTTTAAGATGGCTGTACCGCTTCAGTGGCCGAATGGTCGAAGACATCACACTCGTGTTAGACCAATTTGCTGAAGATGGCGAGATCGAGGTTTGAATCCCAGTCTGTTTTACTGAGGGTGGTTTTCCCTAAATGGTTTCCCACTCTCCTTTTAATAAAATGCGTGTAGATTACCTTTGAAACCCTTACTTTCTAACCCTTACCCCATTAAAGTAATTACACAGTGATTAAAAAATTGTTGTAGCATATTAGTAGCTCTAGTAATGTAAAATTTATTTATGTAATACCCTTAAAAATAATAACTCAAATTATCATACAGCTTAGGTGGGCTACACACTTGTCTAGCATTTGTGAGATGATCGCTTCTAGCAGATTCCAGATGGCAATCAAAAGTTGTAGCGGTCACCTCACTTGTCGTATACCAGTCGTGAAAATATCCTCCTTAGGGGAAGCATGCAAAGTAGCGAGCAAGTGCTTTTCACACCTAGCGAAAGCTATAAGGCTTGAGGTCATGTCTCACACGACAATCCTACATGACAAGAGTGGCTGGCATTTGTTATACATGTGTGCTGCAGTACTACACGCTACCTTGATCTAGCATGTGAGAGGCTCGACTGGCATTTGCAACCTGCGATCTCTCTTAGTTTTCATATGAGGCTTATCAGAAAAGCTTGCACTTCATGTAAGTGAAACACTTAGAATCAAAACATAAGGCTCCATATTACAAGAAGTCCAAAGAAATTGTTCTATACATCAGATATTTACATTTGGGTTTGTTTTGTTTAGGGATGAGACCTCCAGATGTTCAAATCCTTAAGGATTTATGAGATTAAAGGGTTTGGAAAAATATTGAATTCGAGATCAAAGAGAAAATTAAATTTTTTTTTTTTCGATTTCCGGATTGTAGATTGTGTTAAATTCACTATAATGCTTACTTGTGGTTTAGCTTAGTTATAGGACAAACTTAACAACCACACCCCAGAACCATTAGTTTAAAAGATAAATAAATGTATAAATGTTATAATTAATGACACATTATTTACTATTTATATTTTGTATGTTCTTCAAGATTTGGATTCATATTCAAGATTCAAAAAGAAAATGAAGATATGGATTCGAGACATATCTTTATTAAATAATAGATCCGACCCGATTATAGTTTTAATATAAGGAATTGTGCTTTAAAGAGGAATTGCACAGATGTGTAAACACCATGTCTATTCTAGCTATTCCAGTGATTCTGGAAGTATCGGTAAAAAATGCCAAGTTGCTTGTTCCAATCAGGCGGTTTAGCTGTGCTAAAACCAGGATCATCAAATAATATAACATAGTAGTGGTATCATCAGTAGAGGGCGTAGAAAGCTAATTTTTCTAGAGGGGGAAAATTGTACTATACCCTCACACAGGGGGGTTGCGCCGGGTTGGGGTTGGAAGCTCATTGGGTTTGAGATGTGCTCACCCTCATGATGACTGCCCTGACATGGATGGAACAAAAGGCTCCTTACCCCCGCCTGCGGGATGTTCCTCGTCCGGTGATCCTGGCAGAGTGCCTCTACTTGGGGGGCCCCCTGGCAACGTCCAGAGGGTTTAACCTGAAGGGCGGCTAAATCACTTTCGAGGTCATATGTGTGGGAGTGAATGCCCCCTCCATCCCCCACTACTACCACACATCAAGCGGTTAGTAGCAAGTATCGTCCAGGAACACTGGTCGTCTACCTCCATGAGGTCCTTGCAGGGAAGCTCGGGCTGAAAGTTATTTTTAGTTTGATTCCTGAGGCCAGGTGCGTGACCTCCTCCGAGAGGTTAACGCCCCTACGTGAGAGTCCAACACTCACGGAGGGAGGAGCCAACTTCTCCCACCAAGGGAAGCTGGCCAAGGCCCAGTTGTCCGGTGATGACAGGGATCGGTGGCGGGCATGTGGTAATTGGTTCCTAAATTGCCCACTGCGCATGTAATCTGCGTGGCTACGCTCCAAGGACACAGTTATGATGGGTTACAGAGCCTCGCAAGGGGTGTTTTGTTGAACCCTGACACAGCAGGCGAGTTTACACTTTGAAAAGTCGCTGACTTATATAAGGTGTCAAACTAGTGACGTGGCAGTGTTACTAACCTTTGCCCAATAAAAGTTTTTATATGTATAAATGGACCCCATAGCGCCTGTCTCCCACCTTTCTGCATCCTGGTCGTCAGGCTACCCAATACCAAGCAAGGAGAGTGTTTACCTGGGTAGATTCCATTTGATGTTCTTCACTGAGTAGTGTGTGGTGACCAGTAGTAAGTAGCCAAAAGTGAACCCAAACAAGATCCCAACGCAAAGAGTCAGGACCAACGTTTGTCCCACCACAAGCTTCATCATCCCTGCAATTACATAGTAAAATATTAATATTTAAAAGAAGCTTTTAATTTTTGTTTGTAATAAACATGTGCTTAGCCATATAGTCTTGTGATTAGATTTTATAGTATAGTCACTCACACACATGCACGCACGCACACACACACACACGCATGCACACACGCACGCACGAATGCACACACGCACGCACACGCACGCACGCATGCACACACGCACGCACACACACACACGACAAAAACTGTCTACATCATTTTCAGCCTTTCGTGGCATAATGGAACACAGTACTCACTCAACCACTGATTTAAGCATACTGAATTTAAACCGTTTTAGTAAAACCACTAAAATTTAGTGGATGGACATAGCAGTTACAGCCATAAAGTAGTTCTAAGAATTAATTTTATTGCCAGGCTGAGGGGAAAAGGCAATGGCAAGATTTTCCAACTCTTGACAGTAGCATGTAGTATAATCAGTTTCATATAACTAGTGAACACTTCAATGAATCAGTTGAAAAGTTACTTATTTGAATATGTTTAAGGATATAGCATTTGATTCCTGCTCAACTTTTCTAAAACAGATTTCATCTGACTCACTGCCTGAATACATCATCTTTATATAAAAAACTATTTGTTCTTTGACATGCAAAATAGAAAATATAGCAATGAAGTGATAAATACTTTATTTCTTAATGTAAACTAGTTATATTAAAAGATTAAATAGTTAGGAAGTCAAATAAAATTGGCCAAAATAAATAAACAATACAATTCTTTAAGCATTTGTGTGAGACATTATTAAAAACTATTTTTTTTTAGGTTTTTTTTAACCTGTGGGTGACAGCAAATTTTTCTTTTTAAATTTGTTATCAGTAATAAAATAAATACATCAAAATCATAAACCAGAAGAAAAAAAAAGTGTTTAACAGTTATATTAGAACAAATGACCAATAAAATGTTATTTTGGTTCAAGATGAATCAAACATTTGTATAAAAATGTGTCTTAGAGTAATACATACACATAATGTAATATAACGATCCTGCCATGCATTCTAAATGTTGTTTAGAACTTGAGCTCTAGAGCTGAGGAAGGTGCATGGAGAAACTACTGCATTGTCAATATAATACTTTTTCTCCCTTTTGTTTATTGGTTTCCTCTTTTAGGAAGTTGTGTTGGATGTTTCACACTCCCTCCCGAAGAGTTTCGATATGAAAGCTAGGTCCGGGAATTGGGTGATAACGTTATATTTTATTCAAGTGACAACCAATACCTCTCTATCCAATGGCAGCAGTGTTAAGTATGAACTGTGTCCCCTGCAATTCACATGTCCAAAAGCGGTATTATTATTATTGTTACTATTTAAAGTTGACCCCCCCCCCACCCCTTCCCCCAAGCACCTCTTCTCCTCCAACTCTCCCATACGTCCAAACATGCACATCCTCTCTAAGCCCATGAGCCACCCCTGATATCAGTGATGACATATTTAGCTTAAGGGGAATGGATTAGAAAGAAGTATATCCAGTCTGGTCAATAAAAAACCAGTCCCAGTGCAGCAAGTCAGGTTCAATCCGCCCGGCATTTCCTTTGAACCCAGAGTCGTCATGGTAATCGCTTGCACATGCCTGGTGATTTTTGTGTGTATTCACAGTCAATATAAAGTTTTTATAACATTACATGCTAACTTGACCATGCAAGTGATAAGCGCATGTTTGTTAGCAATATATGATGACTCTTGATTTGCCCTTCTAAAGAATGTTCAAAATATTAAACATTGTTTTATTTTAGATAGATACTTTAATAATTAAATACTAAGGGTGGTGTTTGAACACCCATAGCTCCCCTCTTATCTCTTTACGCTTAGTCCATGTGCCTAGTGGTGGGGGTGCAAATAATTGAAGTAATCAAGAACCCTCGAGTGAACACAAAGTTTTGCAGCACAATTAAGCAAAACATGAACTTAACTTGATATGGATTTACTGAACATTTTAGATAGAGTGAGAATTTATGTATGCACTCATACACAGATAATGTGTGAGATATGTATTTTCTATTAAAATTTTTAGGCACTACTTTCCGAATTAGAATCTAAAAAAATATATAGAAAATATGAGCTTTCTAGGTTTATTTGTGTCTACATATTTCATCTATTTTAAGAACCAAGTTGAAAAGGTATGATTAAACATCGGGTTTGATAAATATTGTCAAAATGTGACTTACCTGTTTGGAAGACCACAACTTCATAAGATGAGCCTCATTGTATGATCTCAATGATGACCCACCTGAGCACACATATCACTCTGAGATTAAGATATTGAAATTAATAACCCAAGTAAAACACTTAAAAATGATGTTAGGTTAAATTCTAAGGTCTGTTCCTTCAGTTTATATTACACTTGTCACAGTATGGTAAGGCATCTATTCTCTAGTATGTCACCATTTCAAAAATCTCCCTAATTTTCAGTTGAGTTTGATTTTTATTCTCATCGAGAAATATATTTTTTTGGCCACGAATTTACGCTACTGGCCCTGATATTGGTTTCACAAATGTATTATAAGTCACATCCTAGTGTATCGTTGATTTTGTTTCTATTAGTACATTTAACACCAAACTATTAACAATTTACTCCTACGCGATCATGGTATATTAATTTTATTTTGAGAAAGTGCACCCTCATTAGCATAAAGAGGGAATGGGAATACCAAAGTGATGAATCATACATGACCCAACTCCAGTGATTTTAACCACGATTCAAACTTCGACCTCTCCATCAATAGATACCACATATAATTAAACACTTTCAATTGTGAAATCACTTGTAATGGTGTGTGTTTTCGATACAAATATTTGATTTTACATAGATTTTTGAAAATAATAAATTATAAAACTCAATTTTTTTTTATCTCCTCTACCTTGTCACATTCAACAACACCCAATATTCTCATAGATCAAGGCATTGTTTTTGAATGGCCACATAAGTCACAATAGTGGGTATTGTAATTCTTATTATTAAATTACTTAAGTACAAATATTATTCACAGATAATGTTTAGAGCATTGTTATTGAACTATCATCTTAGTTGTTTTTAGTGATACAATGGTTGAGCTACATTCTTTGTATAAAGGTTACAACAGACACAACAATAATTTTCAAAACAAGTATATGACATTACAATTGTGCATCACAAATCTTAGTTTCTGTTTTTTTTTTTTTAGCACCACGTCTTACCACTCATTCGGGTTGTACTAATTATGTCATTGGGTTAAGGATTAGGAAGGTTGAATTTAAAAGTGTACTAGCATTTGCATGAAGAGAGAGAGAGATTGGGAAACCATTTAGGACAAAACACACTCAGTACACCCGACCAGGATCGAACCACAATCTCGTCATCAACATTTTAGTTTATTGCAAGTGTAACACCTTAAACCACGCGGCCACCGAAGCGGGTTTTAGATACTGTTATTATTAAGGAAAATTATGATAGGTTTGTGAACAGATTAGTTGTGACAACACAATTTTGGAATGTTTTTGTCTTCAGAGAAATTTGAAACATAATGCTATGCCCAAGTATAAGACCAACTGTTTAGGTACTCTCGCTCTTTCTATGGTAGAAAGCATATATCTTACATTCAGATTGTTGTTTGTATGAATGATTTTTACGATTTTACACCAAGGGGCTATTTTCAAATAAACTTGTTAAAGACACAGGACCCTGTTAGGATATTTTGTGTTTATATTATTAATATTTATATGGGTTTTAATTATAGAACCAAGAATATCTAAATTTCAAAAAATGAACAATTTTGGTAATGTATGACACTCCAAATGTAGCCTAAAGAGTTTAGGTCCAGTAATCAAAGTTAGCATGCCTTTACTCGGGGTTTATTTCAAATAAGGTGACCTGGTGGTCTAGGGGTAAGGTGTCAGACTTCTGTGCTGAGGGTCTGCGGTTCAATCCTCGGTCCCGGCAGAGATTTATCTGATTGCCAAATCCTTCCTTCACCTCTGACAAGATGTGTATTAACCACAACTTGTGAATGTGAGGAATGCCAGGCCTCCACCGTGGTTCGGATCCCACATTAAACTGTAGGTCCTCCATTTCATCTCACAATCATCCCTACCATTGCACATTAGCGTAAGTGCGTATAACCTGAATGGGTAGTAAGACGCGGTGCTAATAATAATAATATATCAAATACAGTTAATGCATTTTGAGTTGGAAAGAGCCATTCTGAGACATTGTTTTTGGAAATTTTCAAACCGAAAATGGTTATTTTTTTATTATGAAAATCACATTAAAGTTTGTTGCATTATAGAAGTTCTAAATTTATTTTACTTACTTTACTCTATGGCATTAGGAACTCAAAGTTCATTGCTGCACTTACAAAAGTACGCCATCTATCCATATCTTGAGCTAGTTCTATCCAATCCCCCTCTTTAAAGCCTATATCTTTCAGGTCCATTCTAATGTTATCCTCTCATCTGCATCTAGGTCTTCCTAATGGTCTCTTCCCATTGGGTTTGCCAGTCAATACCCTGAACACGGTTCTATAATCTCCTAATCATGCTGCATGTACAGCCCATCATAATCTGCAAGACTAGATTTTCTTTTGGTATGAGTACAGAATATGTAATCAGGATGGAAAAGGAGAGAATACCAAGGATAATGATGAAGATGAACTATGTAGGAAAAATACCGCGAGATCATGAATAAGATGGGAGGAGCAGATAACACAAAAGTGTGCAAGTAAGAGGAGAAAAATGGAAGCAAAACTTCTTGCCTTTCCTAGGTACAGCTCTTTTTCTTCTTAATTTTTTAAGTTTCCATGCCTTTTCATTTATTCATCCATGATAAAGTAGTCTATTACTGATTTTTGTTCCCCATCCCAACTGTATCTAGTGATTTTATGGCTTTCCTCTTTCCTTCTTATACCAGCTTTCATTTTATTTCTTGCACATAACTTCAACAGCCTTCTACCCTCTTCGTTTCTCTCTCCTCATCCTTCTTTCCCTATCACATCCTCTCTCTTTTCCTACTTATGTGTTAAGATCCCCTATTACTACCTGCCACTCGTTTCCCATATGCCTTTCTAGAACTCCCTCAAACGTATCCTTTTCTTCTGCTGGACACCCCTCTTGTGGGGCATACACTTGTATCACATCCACCTTTCCCCCTCTATCAGTTATTGCCATCTTTATTATCCTGTCATTCGCCCCTACCACTTCCGCCTACAGCCCTTCTCTCGCCTGTGGCCGAAACAAACCAAAGTACTACCAAGATAATGTTCACATATGTGTTTTCAGTTTCATTTGTATATTTTATTTTTTAATTGTGTGTACATAATATAAATATCCTTTTGTTGATAAAAATGATACTCAAAATTCTTAATTATTTGTTTTTATAGCCAATGGCCTAAGTAATACAATTGTTTCAATATATTAAGGAATAAAAACTGTTTAAGGAGTCAAACTAGCAATAGATTGCATTGCTGGTGATAGGAAGGTCGATGTTTGAATCTCAACCAGGTGTATTAGGAAGGTTTTTCTAACCTATTATCCTGCTAATGAAGGTGAACTTTCTCCCAGATTAACCTTCTCATTTCTATCTAACTAATAAAGCCCATATATAGCTCATGTTGAATATATATATACATTAAAAAACAATATGCAGACCTTCAACTTAGTGTATTTACTTTGGCTAATGGCTAAAAAATAGAACAAGGATAGAGTTAATCACATTTAAAGAAATGTGAACTGTGGTTTGGGAACCATTATACTCTTAGCACCTCAACATTTCTGATATATTTATTTTCCTATTTTTTGTTGTTAATTTATTCTTAATCCCATAAAGTCAATTATTTTTAGAAGGCTTGCAAGTGCCATCAATTATAATAGCAAAGGACATTTGGATAAGTTTATACTTCCTTTGTTTAAAAATTAGGTGCCCCAGTGGTTAAATAATTTTATAATAATGAAAATTGATAAAACTAAATAAAAAAGGAAAAGTAAACTAATAAGAGTAAATTTGATGAAGAAAACCCACCTAGGGAAAGAGGTAAAAAATGTGGGAATAATCCAATGTACAAAGGTGACATCTTCTTCCTTTCTTCTGTCTTCTATAGTAGAAGTAGTCACACACACATTTTAACACAAAATAGAGTAATATTTCGGCATTGTTGCCTTTATCAAACACAAAGAAGAAAGAAGAGAGTAAAGATAACACAAATACTGGATTACTCCATTTTGAATTTAAAGAAAAACTGTTAGAAACACACTGTGCCAACTACTTTTACTATAGAAGACAGAAGATGTCACCTTTGTGCATTGGATTCTTACCACATTTTTCCTTTTTCCCCAGGTGGGCTTTTTTAATCAAATTTATTCTCATTAGTTTATTTTCCCCTTTTTCTTTAGTTTTATCAATTTCCATTATTATAACATTTTTACTTCCTTTATAATCAATCTGCCCTCCCCCCAATCCTGGTTGAGTGTACTTAGGGGGGTGGTTGTATCTAGATAGATTTCCACTCTTCCTCCATTCAAATGTGGGTACATTTACTCTAAATTCTACCTACCTAACCCGTACCCCATTAGTGTAGCTATAGTGAGAGGACAAACTGGTTGTGAAGCTCAGTACACATAAAAAACAACAACAAATGATTAGACACTAATAAAACTATGTTAAATGATTCGTGTTTAGGTTTTATACCGACTAAAATCTGTTCTTAAATTTTAACTTGCTGTACAATCAAGTGTGATTTTAAAATTATTATTATTATTATTTTACATCTTGACTGCAAAGAGATGGATGGAACAAAGTCCACTAATAACACATAGGTAAATGTACAAATATTTATTAATTTCATCAACATAAAATTTCACTTGCAAGTACAAAATTATAATATGATATGCATAACACACTTGAGAAATAAAAAAATATGTTTGGTAAAAAGAATATCTATCCCTAAACAAACGTAAAAAAAACCACATAGGAGAAAATTTGGTATAGCACATAAATACAAATAAAAAATAAAGTGTACAATATTAACCAAGATAAGAATAAAACAAAAAGTTATAATTTTCAATATATTGGTTTGTAAACTGATGAAACACTATTTGTTGAAATATTATTTTAAATCATACTACATTGATTAATGCAGTGGTCTCTAAACCTACTGTCTTATGATCCACTTTAATTCAGATACAAATTTTGTTTATAGGCTATTGTATTGTGTATTTTCTTCTACAAAATGTCACAAATATATAGTTTAGTTTTAGACCTACACACACTTTAACTTTAGTATTTTCTTGTACAAAATGTTGATTTTTAGGTAAAGATAAGAGATGAATTTTATATAAAAATTATTTTGTAATTTGTCAAGTTATCTTATGCTAAAAAATAGTTACTTAACTATTAACGAGACAAGTGATGTTTGAATTCAGAAAGTGGAGCATTTTCATTTCTATATTAATTGTAACATAAAATCTATTTCTTTGTTTATTTTTTTAAAGTCCAAATATGACAATTAAAAAAAAAAAANAGAGTTGTCATGAAAGACATAATATATTTCAGTGCAATATTGAACAGGTCTTAAGGCCAGACTTGTAACTAAAAGTGTATCTACCCTGCTTCGGGTAAAAATATGCCAACCATCCCTTGATCAACCGTGTACTATTGAACAAATTAAATGTTTCGCTATAATTTTTGTGACACGCTTTTTAGGAACCAGATAGCCTGGTGTAATTTAACAAATATGTTTCAGCCATTGCCAAATCCTGCTAGTAGGCTACTGTAATTTGTTAAGAATAGGGATGACTTAAAGACTACTTGAAATTTGAGTCCACTAAATGCGAACTACCATATTGCAGGTAACTTTTTCAGGCTTTGCTTCCTAACATCATATTATATTAGTTCTAGCCCTTGGATTTCTTTATTAATTTTTATTTTGTTGATTTACATGTATGATAGTAGAAACAACCAAAATAATAATAATAATAAGTAAATAGAATAAACACAATTTGGCTTCCATAATAAAGAGAAGAAAACTATTCCACACTTTACACTGCTGTCATTGGACAACAAGAAACACGGTTCATACTGCTGTCACTGGACAAAGATGAACACCGTTCACACTGTTGTCACTGGACAAAGATGAACACAGTTCACACTGTTGTCACTGGAACAAAGATGAACACCGTTCACACTGTTGTCACTGGACAAAGAGGAACACAGTGAATGTTTTACAATGCTGATGAAGTTTGCCTCTTATATTAGACTAAACTGCTTCATTCTTTACCCTAGACCATATATCATGTAACTTCAATATAAAAGATATATATACCGACAATTTAAGAGGTTTTCCTTAAATGATTTGCATTAAATTGCTTATAGATTTATAAGGAAAAAAAAGTTCAAATTATTCCAATTTTGAGCAACTACAGCATGTGTTAAATTGTACATATCCGTCTTGGAGACCGTACAGCTCGAGGTTTGATAAATTTAGTTATTTATACCATGTCTTGTCTCTTATTTGCGAGTATGGGTTAGATTAAAATCAATATAGAAAAATTAATTAATTATTTAATATTATTATTGCTCTGAACAAAGTGATTATGCGACCCGAAATCACACATAATTAGTTCAATTAAAACAGTTGATATGAAATGTCTTATGAAGATTAAGTTGTTATCTTCACGAGATCTTAGCCGAGAGTAGGTGTTATTGAGCTTCGGCTCGCTAAGAAGTACATAAGAGAATTATACCTTCTCGAATGTTCCATAAGTTGCACATGTATTGAACCATTCTATTGTCCCTGCCTTGTTTACCAAACCTTCGCTTCCGAGGAAGATTTGGGCCCGTCTGGGCAAGAGACGAAGAAAAGAGGGTTGCAACATATTGCGTCTCTACAACTAAAAGAATATTAATATTATTAAATTTTGAATATAATAGTGTATTAAGCTTATTAATTAATTTAAGGGTTTGATAAAATAATATCGTTACAAAAATTTCATATTCAAAATAATTATGTTTTCAGATTATTTCTGAAGGTTCACAAAAATAAATATTTATTATTTAAAATTTATTTATTCTTATGATTTGTACATTAATTAAATTATTTAATATACACCAAAAACATTTTTCATTCACTCTACATTTATAGTTATGAATTGTTTATTTTTATTTGAAATAATGGACAAAACTTTACTAACGCCAGTATAAAAGTATACATCACATTGCACATAAAGAGCAGTTGACAGGAAAATAAACCACACATAAGACTCAATACAGCAAAAACTAGTGAAAGATGATCCTAGATACGAGACGAACCAGGATGGCTCAGTGGTAAGAGCATTGGCGCACAAAGCCAAAGGTCCCAGGTTCGATTCATGTGTCCAGGTTGTCATTTTTTAACTCTATTGAAAACAAATGTTTACTTCACCATATTTCTCTGACAAATGATTGCTACAGACTATATCATTTTGTGCACAAAATGTGAACGATTTTATTAATAAACAAATTCAGGGTGTGCGGGAAGTCATTTTTCACTCAAGTCGAGTTTGAGTGAAAACATACAAGTTTTATTTGAGTAATATAGAGCAATATTTGTCCTACAATTATTTCAAGATGAATCTGTAATAAATTCACACATAAACCATAAACCCACAAATATATTTTAAGAATAAATGATTTTTGTAAAAAAAAAAAAAAAAAAAAAAAATTAAAAAAAAAAAAAAAAAAAAAAAAAAAAAAGAAAACCAAAAAAAAAAATAAAAAAAAAAAAAAAAAAAAAAGCCCTATCTTGATCGTTTATTAAATAAATATTTAACATGAAATATCACTAACGACATCTTTGNAAAAAAAGTTAAATTCAATATACAAGAACAAGATATTTTATTATTAATCAGACAAAAGAGACACGGTTTTCTATGAATACCTTAAAATTGCATTAAATCAATTAAACCAAACATTTTTGTGATAAAATAAAAAAAATTTCAAGTATTCGTATTTTTTAAGTTTTGGAAAAAGTTTTGAATCGAGTTTGAACATCCACTAAAACAAGACTCAAACTTAAATTTTCGTGTATGCACACACCCCTGTAAAAATCCTTTACTACATTCGGCTGTTTATTGGCATACATAGATACAACTATCCACATGATGACAATTTTCTTATCTTAAATATTTCTATAACACGGCACAGCCTTATTGACCCCCAACAATTATACTTCAAAACTAAACAAAGGAAATAAATGGCACCAAACAGATTTATTTAATATACATTGAAAGTAGAATAAAAGGGTAAGCAAGTCATACAAATTTAAAATAAAAATGTAGCCCTTAAAGTTAACAATTAAAACAAAATATACTGTAAACTCCTGATTATCCGTGGGCAGATTATCCATTTTGCGGCTTAGCCGCGGCATTGCCAACAGCAGAGGTTTCGTTTATGAAAAACACTGCGTTGATGGAGAATACAGGGCTACTAACTGTTGTACTCAGTAAATCCTTAGGGAAGAGATAATGGCCAGAGAGACAAAAAGTTTATGCAAGGGGGACTAAACTGGAATGGACTCATAACCTGCTTAATTATCTGGAACAGGATGACGACACATTCTAAGCTGATATTATGGAAAATAAATATCGGGATAAGGAAAAAGAAAGCAGCTGCAATGAAGCGGAAGACTAATACAAACTTTTTAAGTGATGTGTTCATTTTGAGTATATTGTACAATAATTTAAAGTGGTTTTTTATTATCTTATTCATGAAATACAATAATGTGTTCACAAACGCAATCACAATAGGTGAATACTAATTTGAATTGAGTGTACTAAAAGCTCTTGTTTTACTAAATATGCAGATTATCCGCGGCACTCGTCCCCTCCATTACCACAGATAATCGGGAGTTAACTGTATATCAGTAATTTTCGGGACACATCAGCTCCTTCTTAAAGAGAAGAGAGTAGAACACTCAAAACTAAAGAATGAGTCCAAATTGATATCTTAGGAACAAAAAAGCCATTTCTAAACATTTCAAACACAAACTGTACACCAAAAACTGACAAGAACATATACACACAGACATAGACGTTTACTTTAAAAAAGTAAATGTGAAAAATTGACATGTTTACTTATTCACAAGTTACTGTACCATCACAAACATGGAAATAAAGAATGTGTTAGAGTTTTAAAAGGGAATATATCAATGATTGTGTATTTATCCAGCTACATTTAATGTTACTTATGGCACAAAGCAACATCTAAAACAAGGCTGTGTCTCTAAACTAGAACGCCATATAATGATACCATAAGGTCGCTAAACGTTACTTGACTCCTGTGTTTCCAAATACTTATCATACATCTTGAGGAAAAGCAGAGAACATTGCGATAGTAAAGATGTATCTTCCACCCAAAGGTGATTTGACAACAGAAAATAAGGTGAACCTTAAATTAATTATATACCTATTCAAAGACCAGATATTTACAAATATAGTGCACAAATAATGGCAGCATGGTTCCGTTTCCCTTCAGTTTTTTTATTATGAGGAAGGTTATATTTATAGGATATGTACTCGCATTTGTATGGAAACCATGTTAGAAAAACCACCCTCAGTACACTCGACCCAGATTTGAACCTCACTCTCTCCATCATTGGCAGTATAGTCTACTGTGAGAATAGCGCCTAAGACCATGCAGCCACAGAAACGGGTTTAAGACAATTCATTTATAAAATCCCAGTAAAGGAAAATGGAACAACATAGAACAAAGACTAAAAAGTCCTGGTTTGTTTTGCAACTGGTAATATTATTTGCCGCCATACCTTGCAAGTCTTACAGTTTACACAAGTAGGCCTACACAAGTTTTATGACTCGTTTTAACTTTTGGACAGTAAGATAGAGGACAAATTTGGTTATTTTATGGCACAAGAAAATATGATGATAGGAAATAATACTAATATCAACTTCAAATGTACAATACATTTTAGGGGTGTGCGAAACTTTGAAAATTTTGACTTTACTCTGAAAAAAACTGTTCTAACTTTAACAGCTATGAAACATCAACAATACAAATTATTGATACCTAGAATAAATATTTATGTTCAATTTAAGCAACTATATTATGCTATATGATATGTTACAAATTAATGTCCTTGAAATATGAGTTGCAGGTTGTGATATTAACTTGAATAAAACATTTTGTAAACAATATGTAGTATCTCTACTTAAATATCATATTGACCCAAATATAGTATGGCCTCACACATAATATGACCTTGAAATTTTGAAGGTATTCTACATGAACATATAATACAAGTACAGTTTTGGGAAGAACATTTTTTGGAGAAAAACATTGCATTATATTCAGGCCAATGCAGTAAATATTCAGAGTATTATTTTTTCTAATCTAAAACAACTAAAAAAACAATTTGAGCTTTAATTATGATATCAGATCATCTCATATATTTGATTCGGTTTGGCTTCAAGTCTAAAAAGAGGATTTCGCACACCCCTAAAGAGTTTTTTTTTACAAAGATAACTAGTTTTGGTTGCTTTTACATTTATCACAGAAACATTATCTACTTTACTAATACACGGTCATATTTTTGTTACTATTTTTTAGTTACAAAACAAGTGGATGGATATAGTTTTTAATTGTTAGATAAATTTCAAATTAGAGATTTTTTTTAAGGAACAATCAAATAACAAAAATGCCATTTATAATTCAATGTTAATGGCCATTATCCATTACAAAATAACATAACAAATTAAAGAATGTAACAATATGTATACATTTGTTTATCTTTGAACAAAACCAATAAAAATAATACACTACATATAAACTTAATAAAATGCAAACAAAGTTGTATCTCATTCTAAGAAAATACTACTAACTTACAATTATCAGTTATTAGTTTTAAAATACATTTTGCCTAGAGACACAGAAATTTTAATTAAAATCTTTGAAAAAAAGTGACTTAAATACGAATTGCAATAGTTTTTGTTTATATGAATGTGAATTAATGGTATCAGCATTCTGTTTGCTTAAAGATTTTCTCAGCTTAGGAAATTTATTTCCCTCAGCCAAAGACCAATATTAAAAGATGAAGAAGGAAAAAAACTATGTCTAAGCTAACTAAATTATATATTTTTTTAACCTCCTATCTTTGGTTTGTATTGTATACACACATTTTAACTGTATTTTATTTATTTGTTGCATCATACCACTCAAGTAAGAGATGATTTGCAAACAGTTTTAACAAAAAATCAATATTTTACTTACCAACTTTTTATACATAAATACAACTTTTTATTTAATCAAATCCATTCATTTTCTTTACCGTAAATCGAGGTATCTAATTATACAGTACCAGTGTATTCAACAACCAAGCCAACAGTTGGACATTTTTTTTTTTTAAATAAGGAAAATATAACAGATTTTTTCCCAAATCATTTAGTTGGATAAAGAGCGAAATAGCATAGTGATCTATTTTTAAAAACAATTTACTATTTCAAAAAGTTGTAGAGAACACAAACACATACATTTAAAAAAAAAGGGGGGGGGTCTTAGGAACAGTGACGTAGCAGGGGGAAAGGAGTCTATGGGGTCCAGACCCCCTCCCCTTGAGGACTCGACTCATAGGCGCCAGTTTGAACTTAAAACAGTCATTTTAGCCCATTCTGATTTCATTTTGAACTTTTACTTTTCTTGGTGTGTTTTAATTGAAATAAATATATATATATATATATTTTGCATTTTTCTATCGTATTTTGGCTTGAAAATATTCTACTAGTTATAAGTTATCAATACTATGGTATGTTTGTTTGAGTTAAGTGAGCTGTGATCTAACATAATTTCAATGTGTACTTGCAATAGTTGGGGTGGGGAGGGGGGTATTTGTACAAGAGGAACTTTCCTTTAGATACACCTCCCACTCGATATGAAATAGCTGGCTATGTCACTGTTAGAAATTATAAAAATAATTTTGCCCTCAAGCTTTGGGATCGTAACCCCAATGACTTAGCACCCTTGCTGTATGCAGTCTTGCCAACATAAATAAATCCTAATTCAAAGTATTACTACACTATAAGGGCTGCTAAAGACTTAATCCCGAGTAGGAACACCAGTTCTATGTCTGTCGTTGGACATAAATGGGGCTATCCTCTGTATTTATGTGTGGAGATGGGAGAGGGGTGACATTAAAGATAAATGTATACTCCGTTTACAGTGAAAGGTAGCAATCTTACCTTGACCCTATCTTGTAAGCTCAATCATAGTGGAATATTGCAAGGTAAACTTGCTACCTTACAGGGTATATGAAGGGTACAATGACCATTGTTTTATCTATTGTGAGTGACATTACACACAAATATATTAGCATGATAAGAATTACAAATCTGAGTGTGTGTGACATCTATACCCGAGAATGGGAATATTTATAGGCAGTGGATTACTAATATCAATATTCGAGATAAAACTCTTTCGCTTTTAAGGAATTAGATTACGTGTTTTATTATTCCCTTGAAGAGTAGGAAAAAACCCAGGTAAAAGAATGAATTACTTAACGGTCTGTTTCCTTTAAGAGACGACCGCTAGCTTACTGTTGGTTGGGAGCCATTGTAAAGTGTAAACCATTTTCCTTGTGTATTATTAAAACAATTCTTTTAATCCGATTTGTTCTTATCAATCTTTAGTGAATATTCTTTCATACATTTCCTTTAGCCAAATGGTTTCCACTAAACAGTGACAATGAATACGTTGTTAGTTGACATGTAAAATGAGACTTGCAAATAGTGCCCATTACATTACCCAAAACATTAATAACGAGTTGGTGAGTTTTACCACAGTTTATTAATTAATCGTAGTAATGTATGTACGGCAGACAGGAGACAAAGATTCAGTTAGTAGACACAGCAATTAATTTTTGGTTTCCATAAAGGTATTATCCCTTTCTAGCAAATGTTGGTGCAGGTATTGTTACCCCCACCCCTCTCCTCCTGCTGTGTCCTGCAACAATCTAAATACATTTAATAAAAAACTAATAATAATAGCCATCACTAAAAAAATAGTATAATTAAGTTAATAAATCATATAAAATTAAAATAGATTCACGACTAGAACCACTATTGAATATTTTGTACTTCTAGAAAACATACATGAAGTACCTCAACAAACTCATAAAATAACTACATTCAGCTATTAACTAGCTCTTACACTACATTTTTATTTTATGTAAAAATAAGAAGTATTGTATGCAATACAATATAACTTGTATACATTCAATAATTAGTAAAAACAGCAATCAATGGTACAAAAGAAATGTATAGCAATAATTTATGGATATTATAAGACTAAAAAATTTCTTTAGCTCATCTGGAAACCTAATTTACTTTATGATAAAAATTTAAGAAAGTAGGAAAACTAACACTAATCTTAACAGAATGCCTTTCCAAGAAATTTACTTTTGCTATACATTGAAACACAGTAAAGCGTCAATAGTTTGGGCTAATTTGGTATCAACCCAGCCCTGATTTTCGATTTATCCGAATTTTACAATACCTATACCAAAAATTTAAAAATAAGCATAGACGAGATACTTACAGAAACTCAGTGTTAAGGTAAAAACATTTTCACTTAACTAAGACAACAAACTTACACATTGTTTTTTTTGTTGTTGCTAAATATCACAAATTTTGGACTATAATGAGGCAAAAAACTAACAATGAAAAAAGTCTTCAATTTTTTTTAACAAGGGTTGAGGTGTGTTTTTTGGTGGCCATGTTTCTGATATTGATACCACTATTACTATTTTTATATATATATATATAT
>CABFWB010002175.1:85762-108583 GCA_902151455.1 Timema bartmani
TATATTTTTTTTTTTTATTTTTTTTGGCGATCCAGATTACCGACAATTCAGATTTTTGGCATTTGACGCTATACTGTAGTTTTAAACATTAAAATAAGATATATATTGATATAAGAAAACAACTGCAAATTAGATCAAAATTTAAAAGAAAAACAAACACAAAAAACAGATTGAATTTGTTTTTACAATGGAAGAGAAGAATAGTAAGAATAGAAAAATTATCACAACAGCATTTTTACTCTCATTTGAATATCATTTCAAAGTGAAAAAGTGCTTCTGACACTTTTCTATGCTATCTATGAACATTAAATATGAAAAAAAAACTAAAATTTACTGTTTATCCAATACTACATTTATTTATTAATCAAAAATAAAAATGTGACAAAATCACAAATCATCATAAAACCTGCGCATTTGAAGGCTTGGATTTTTAATATATTTGTTATTTGGATTAAACAAACATATAGAAGGAAATCACAAAAGACAGATATTTTCACCTTTCTGGCATATTTTAAATGTGTGTTTAATTTGTGTAAATGTTTGTTTTTTCAGACGCTAAACAAACAAACAAACAGGAGTTATTGGATAGAGCACGAAGCACCCCTCCTTCACCTTTGGCCTCTTGTATATTATGTAACTCTCTTAAATATAAATTAAATCCTTTAACATAAGAATGGACAGGGTTGTTGTGGATAATGTTTTATAGACAACTACAATAGAACTTATTCCCATAGTTGAAAATCATAAGATTATAAATTCCTTAGGGATTATAAGAATGAGTAGTTTACAGACTATGTAGACAAGGCTTGATTTTGTTTCTTAGAAGTCTTTTATTGAATTTCAAGAAAGTTAGCAGTTTTGGTTCCTAAATACGATGTAAAATACTTCCTGATCATTGGAATATTACAGCCTATCAGGATAGAGGATACTGAACTAAGGAGAGGGCACTCGTTTTCAGAATTTCAAAGGGATAAGCACCTAGTGTGTTAATGCCCTACCTTTCTTTGATACTCGTCGAGCAATATATTTTAAGATGAATTATGTAATTTACAATATTTAATAATAATGTTAGTGATAAATTACACTGTGAAATGCAATAACCCCACATTTTTATTTTAATAAATAAACCAAGAAATTTCATACAGTGTTATCTATAGTATATAAATGGTATGTTGTTACAATCGACTACCAAAATGAGGGGTTTAACATACCACTGTTTCTTGTGATTCAACATTGTGAAGAGTAAATAATTATCTGTTTTGGTTTTAAAGTCTCTTAACGGGTGGTTAGTCAACATCTAAAAATACAATGCCTCGACAATTGTCACCATAGCTGAAACTCTTAATGATGTTTAAAAATGTAAGATTTGCTTTATGAGAGTTATGAATTAATATCACCCCACTAGAGTAAAAACTAGGACTACCAACTTTACAGAACCCGGTTCAAGAAAATTAGATTGCATTAAAATAATAAATTAATTGTCATTGCAATTCATCATTACCATCATTAAATGTATCCATCCTGTGGCCGGGTCAGTTTAGTAAAATGTCTTTATCTTCCTCCAGCCTTCCACAATTATTCCTCCTTTAATCACTTACGTTCATTTTCTCCTACTTGCACACCTTTTGTTATCTGCTCCTCCAATCTCTTTCTTGGTCTCCCTTGCCATCTTTTTCCTCTATCCTTGTTAATTGCCTATACCATCCCAGCCTCGCTTTCACTACTATCACATATACTCCCTGTATCCCAGCTCTTTGCCAGATAACTTCATTCCTAATCTTGTTTCTCCTCGTGACAAGCTAACATGCTCCTCACAAACTTCATTCCCATGGCCTCCATTTTCCTAGTCTCTCATACATTCAATGTCCAGGTTTCTGTTTAATGTGTGACAATGGGTACAAAGTATGCAATGTAAAGAATTTCCTTGCACTTCAAGGGCACTTCTCTTCTCCATAACAGGTCTCTTACACACCTATAGAACATCTCTCCTTGCTGGCAACTTCCTATTAGATTCTCTCTCTATTCCCAACCTTTGCCTCTATCACTCTCCAAAGATATTTTACACCATATACCTTCTCAGCTCTACTTCATACAACTTTATATCTTTACTAGGCCCTATCCTCATCTTTGTATGGCATTGTAATTGGGATGTTTTAATTTGGCAAGATTTGTTTTATTATTAGTTTTCAAACAAAGGTATCAAAAAGGTACTTATAAGTAAAGTGTACACTGAACCTATCATATCTTGCTTGCTCCACTTGAAGCCTACAGCCGAGATTTAATAAAAAACATTTAAATATGTTTTTAAGTTGGTAATGCCTTTGTGATGAGAATAATGACCACTGAAATGAGAATGTCAATATCATGGTTTATATTTTTTAATTTTTTTTGTGATTTTCTTTTATATATTCTTAAACAAACATTTTTCCGTTTTTATATATACTTTGAAAGAAATGAGTAGACCATCACACATCCAAAAAGGCATTAGAACTGAAAGTATAGAGGATCTTTTTCATTGAACGCAATTTGTCGATAATTTATGAGAATTTTTTTTTCACTTGTCTATGGAAATCTTCGTCATTATGAATCATAGTTAATATATATATATTTTTTAAAAGCTGGAAATAAAAATAGTTAGTCTTTTTCAAGCAAACATTTAAATATCCGCTGAAAAATAGTCAAAAAATAACTTTAGGAAAAATATCTAGACAATGCTATTGAATAGTTATACCAAATTATTCACTCAGAGAATTATTTGATAGTAATTATAATGTTTGTTTCTCTAAGCCATCATAAATTACCGAAGTTCCATGCCATAGGTTCACTAGCCCTGTTGTTGAATATCGTGACTAATCCAAAGAAGCAAAGTGACTCTTAAATACCATTTTAAAAATAATCTTAGGATTTTGTGTTGGTGTCAGCCAACTTTTCTTCTTCTTCTTCTTCCATCACTTTCTCTGACCCCCCAGTAATGACTTTCTCTGATCCACCACTACTTTCTATCAACGTTGGGGCCAGTCCGTGAACATTGTGGGAGATGCCGTACGGTCGTAGGTGGTAGATCAGGTAGTCTAATACGTACATGAGGTTTGGAGACACATAATGGAATGAAATGGCGCTATCTGAGCAGCAATCCAGACCCTGCAAGAGAAAAATTCACTTGTCAACAAGAGTGTCTAACTTAGTACACCTCGAGCAACATTACATTGTACACAACATTCTATTTAAGCCTGAGTGACTCCAAAATTTTTAAATCCAAATCAAATCCAGCATAGCTATTTTAGTAGCTACGTAAATTGTTGGCTCTAAACAATAGGTACAACTATTGCCGTAGCTAAAATGAATGAAGCTTACCTCTCTGCTTTCATAGAAGATGTACTTGTAATACCAAAAGTCTTTATTGACGTGACCAGGAATCAAATGATGCTCTGGTACAAAAGGGAAGAACCTTCCTCTCCCCAAGGAATCCCTGGAGTCCATGGCCTTCACACCGACAAGATCCAGGCACTTGCCTGGAGGGTGGAAAATAAGTGTTTTAAGAAACATACCACCCCGGCAGGAACACTGCCCTCACATCCTTTCCATGTATATGAGTGCACAAAGGGAGGATCTTACAAAACAAACATAGTTCGAGGGATTTGGTAGCATAGCGCAATTTTCTTTAAAAGAAGAGTTGATCCATGCTTGATACAGTGACAGCAGTGTGAAGTATGAACCTTATTAATTTTTTTTGTGAAAGCCATTTTGTCTATTTTTCCTTATTTGTTCCTATCTCTCTTTCGTGTATACAATATATATAAAGAAAATTACACTTTGAGTTAAACTTTTTTTCACTTTGAGATAAGGCCTAGTAAATTTTACAAACGGGAAAGATACAGGAATACTACCCACATGTCGTTGTCATCATCAACATCATCAACTGTTTCCAGCTTGTGGCTGGGTTAGTTTAGTAAAATGCCTGCATCTTACTCTATCCTTTCCACCACTCTTACTCCTTTAATTTATTCCATTCTTCTCCTTTCACTTGAACACTTTCTGTTATCTGCTCCTTCCATCTCTTTCTTGGCATCCCCTACAGTCTTTTGCCCACATACTTAATATCCAACATTTTCTTCGGCATTCTCTCTTTTTCCATCCTCATTATGTGCCCATACCATCTCAGTCTTTCTTCCTTTACTATCTCATGTACTCCAACTCTTCCCCGAATAGCTTCATTCCTAATCCTGTCTAACCCCGTGACAGTTAACATGCTATTCACAAACTTCATTCCCACGGCCTTCACTTTCCTAGTCTCTCTTATATTCAATTTCCATGTTTCTGCTGCATATGTGACAATAGGTACAAATTACGCTACATGTCCTGTATTAAATTATTTAATATGAATTCTACTACCAGTGAGAGCCATTAATGTATGGCTGTGTTTTAATTTGTTGGGTTTGATGTACACTCCACTTACCCTGATAGGTTTCCTTTTTTTAGGAAGCTGCATTGTGCATTTCACACTCTCTCCTGGGCCTCTAATTTTGAAACGTGCGAGTAGCGATTCGCTAGCGTATTTCTTTCATCTCGCACACAATCTCGCAAACTCCTAATTTTGAAACTTCTGCGCTGCGAAAACTGACGTCACACGATTGAATAGCGAGCGGATTCTACTCGCCAGCCAAACACCGTGCGAGAGAGGCTTTGTCTATCGAGTTGGCAGTAAAATAACAAAATGGATGCCATCCCCCTCTTCGGTTGCAGTTTTCTGAGAATGATTTTGTTGAAATAAACCTACCACTGTACAAAATAGGTTTACAGAAGGAAAAAATATGATTGCTTTGTACACTTTATACAATCCTTCAATAAAAATATTTGTTTGGGTGAAAATATAATTATATATTCTAAATTTTTCAATTTTACTTAGCCGTCAATTTGGCTGAGTCGGTAGAGTGACCGTCTCATAATCTAGAGTTAGCGTGTTCAAATCCTGTCAACCCCAACTCTTTATTTTTATTTATGGGACTTTAAACTTTAATTTTAAAGTATCGTATTAGTAAGCATATAATTTGTTTTAAATATTTTTTATAGAAGTATACAAGGTATTTGAGCCTGCGTAAACTAACATAATAGTCCTTAAAAATAATTTAAAAAGGTAGTAAATTAAAAACGGTAGGCCCACATCAGAGTCTAAGATATACATTAATTTTGAAATTTTGTATGTAGGTGATTATTTAAAATTAAATTAATGGGTTTTATGACGTAAAAATGTACACATTTTAAAATAAGGCTAAGCAAGCTAATTATTATTCTAATAATAAAAATCTTTAGGGTATATTTATGTTTAAAAATAGAGGCGAAAATAAAATATTTTATTGAATTCTAATTACTAAAAAGTGATTTGAGTTCAGACAAAAAAAATTAAAATATCGCAACTAGGGGTGGAATCGAACTCGTGGAAATATGATCATGAATCAAGCACGCTACCAAGTGTGCTAAAGTGGACATTACATATATGAACGGTTTTGCATATACTCATATATCTTGAAATTTTTTTGTTACAACAAGCGTAGATGTATACAAAGGGAAGATGGTTTCCTAATAAAACTAAACAAATCGTTTTATATGATGCACTCAACACAATAATAGTGTTTATTTTCAGTTACGTATCTTGTATAATGGCGTGTTGTGGCATCTCATCGCCTCAATCCTTTGGCACACGTCATGGTTTTACAGTGTTGTCGGATTGAAAACTCATTCGCAAGCGAAACAACACTACACCAACTCGCACGATAGTAGAAACCTTTCAAAATTAGCTCTGTTTTAGTACAGCCTGCGATTTGCGAGTTCATGAGTTGCGAGTTAGCTCGCAAGCGAATATTTCCGCAAGTTTCAAAATTAGGGGTCCTGATGAGTTTCGATAGAGTGAAACTTAGATCAAGGGATTGGACTGGACGGTCACCATCAAATTTATACAAGAGGTAGCCATTACTTTACATTGCTGCTACTCGATAAAAAGGAAATGGCTTAACTCTTGAAGACAATTGATCGTTACCGCCCAAACCCCAGACCTAGGTTTAATTCTATTGGAACTCATCAAGAGGGAGTGAAAAACGTGCAACACAACTTCCTAAAAGTAGAAACCAGATAGCACAAAAGAGAGGAAAAGAAAATTTGCAGAGAATGATAGGACACTAAGAGTAAATCATGAATCAAGAGGATGGAATTTGATACCAACCCGATGAGATAAGATTGGTTATCCCACATAGTGGTTTTTCAATCTCCCTCCAAGAAAATTGCAGTGAATATTTGATTATTTACACTTATAATCTTTACTTATTTACATCCATTATTGTTTCCAGCCTATATCCTTGGTCAGTATTTTATTCAAGCCATATATTTTCCACTACCCGTTTGCTAGGCCTGTCGTAGCTTCATATGCCTTATAATCCAACATAAGATTAGGACAGGCACAAGATCCAGTCCTCGACCATTAATTCATCACTGTAATAGGGTAAACCCACATTTCACCAATGATGAATTTTTTAGTCATGCCAGGAATAAAACTCGGGACCCTCAGCTCAGTGGACATACATGCTACCGACTGAGCTAGGCTGTCAAATACTTATTTAATTTGATTTACTTTATGAGTGAGCTGATAATAATCTTGAGTGACTAGTTGAACCATATTATTTAGAAATCAAATCTCCAGGCTAGGAGAGTGATGATTTACAATGAGGCTATACGTACCTATTTCAACATCCTCCGAGCCGCCATGATCCTGACGACAACCTTTGTTGGGCAGCGCATCCTCGACAAACATCATGACGGCCGCTTTGCTGAGCACATATCCCGCCCCTCCACTCATGTAGCCCTGTTTCACAAACGGTTTGAAACGGCAGCCAAAGTAGATGGGCGACATCGGGCTATATTCTGATAGCATGTAGCGAAGGTTTTCGACCACCACATATCTGAGAGAATATCAATTCAATAAATAAATCCATAAGGGCTCGCAAAAAAACAACTTTTGTGTAATATTAGAAGGTAGGGCAAAATTTGAACGGTTGATGGTATAAACCCACACGGAAATGTATGGACTGTCAGGTTCATCTATGCTGGTTCGACGATAATAGGAAGGTCGGCATTTAAATCCCAGCTAGCTGTATTGAGAAGGGATTTATTTAAATGGTTCTTAAATCTCTCTCAATGTAAATACTAGTAAAGTTCCTCTAACTCCTAGATTTCTCATCCCTACACCATTAGCATAATTGATTTATTATACTTTTTTCCCCAGAAAATATCCTGTAAATGATCTAGTTGTTGGCTCCTAGAAGCTATTAAGGGGAAATTAACAAAATCACACCTTTCCAATCTCAATAATGATTCGATTTATAAGCCAATCATTTTTATTATTATTTGAGTGTGAAAAAATTTGGTTAGACCTATGTTAGTAGAAACGCTTCTTATGATATTATTTATAAATGATTAAATAATATTTATTTTCTGCAAGATCGTCTTGTCTGATAACATAGATTTTATAAATAAATTATTTTAACTCACGTGTCATCGTCCGCTTTCATGAAGAAATCAGCTTGATCCAAGTAGTGCTTGTAAATGTACTTGAAGGCTTCTTTTGTTTTAGCCCACAAGAAGTCTCTCCCCTCTTTAACGGGAAGGGCGACGGTGGGGAGACTGGTATCTGGCATTCAGATAAAAACACATAGTGAGACAGTACCTCCAGATAATTAAATGAATGTTAATTATTATATAGTTAAGTTTTTTAATAGAAGAAATTAATGAATATATGCTTAAATGTAGATTATTTTTAGGATAACTTCAGTTGTCTGCCGACCTCACAAAACATTGCATAAGAGTTTAGGCTTTAGCGGTTTATGTAAAAAAATAATATTTAAAAAAAAAAAAATTAGTGATAACATCCATGAGTTGTCATGGATGTGATTATGGGAATATGAGACAAAACCAAGAGGGCTCAGTGGTAAAGTATTGATGTCCAAAACCAGAGCTTCCGGTTTTGATTCCTGTGTCCAAGTTGGTCTATTTTAATTTAATTTAAAGTGAATATTGGCTTAAATATGCCTTGACGGTCGCACTGTCTGGGACATAGCTCTCACATGACACTTTATTGCCGGTTCAAATCATGACCAGGTGCACTGAAGGTGGTTTTACACATGTAGTTAATAACCTGTGTTTAATAATCCCCTCTACATTCTATATAGTGTAAATTTATTCTGAATGACCTTTCTCACCACCATACCGTAACTGTTTTTTATTTGAGGTATTTAACGCGCACGCCCTGAACCAACTGATTATATCAGCAAATGACTTAATAAATAACCTAAATCTGTAGTAGACACACCGACAAGTCTCCTGCCATTAATTCATCATTGTGAAAGGGGAAACCCACATTTCACAACAGATACATTTTCGGCCAATCTGGGAACTGAACCCGGGACCCTTAAATTAATTTGTTAAGAGCGGTAGTGTTGAACAAAGTAATTACAGAAAAGGAAGGCTTAGAAAACTCGGTACAATCCAATATTATTATCTGGTCTCTTGACTCTGTTGTTTATTTGATCAATTTTTGATTCTGCATTCACTTGCTTATAAATGCAAGGCTTATAATTTTACAGTAATATATTTTTTATGTTTTTGCGTCTATTTGAGTCATATTGTGTGTGCTGGGGCAATGGTTTGTTCCCTCCAAGGTTACAGGAAATGATCTGTTGTCAGCAACAAGCATGAAACTAGTCTGAATCTAGTTCAGACTACAGATAAGCTTTGTGTTCTCCTTTGTCAGAATTTTTATTGTTTTTTATATAATATATAATTAATGTCCGTGTATTATGAACCAAACTATACCTTCTTTTTTTTTTAACATGAACGGATGGGAAAGAAATAATGTATAATGATTGTAATAACGTTTTAAATGTGAATTTCATACTAAACCAATTAAAATAAGATAGTCAAGGTCAGTGGGGGTGGAGTAATTTAGGGTTCTAACTGTGCCTTCACCATTTGCTTTGTATGAATCTAAAATGGAAAAACTTTTTTTTTTTGTAGTGCTTGAATATATCAATAAAATGTGTCTGATAATATTATAAAAATACACACAGACTAAATAAATGGAATGACACAATCATAACCGGCTTAAGTGACCATGTGGTTTAAGGTGTGATTCTTGTGTTAGACTGACCCGTTATGACGGGGAGATCGAGGTTAGAATCTCGGTCGGGTCTACTGAGGGTGATTTTTCATAAACGGTTTTCACTCTCCTTCTATGCAAATGCGGGTAGATTACCACTAAAATGCTCCCTTCCTCACCCTGCCCCATTAGAGTAATTATCATTTATGCGTATGACCTAAAAAGGTAGTAAGACATGGTGAAAAAAATAATACATTCATCAAGTGTGAACAAACTCCATCAAACCCTTTCAACTGAAGCGGCAGGTACTAACCGAGTTGTAGAAAACATTTTTTTAGGGCCAAGAGGCACACAAAACATCAAAATAAATCATAATCTTAGGGTGGGAAATTTTCAATAATAAGATAATTAAAAAAAAAAACACAAACAAAATTGTTATCATGCAAATTTAGATGAGTGTAGAAAAATAAAGATATACCCCCTCCCATCACTAAAAAATATATTTCATTACTGAATGTTCATATAATAACTTAAAACTAGGGACAAGATTATAGAATCTTCAAAATGAGAGTCATGGTTCTGAGAAAATTTGAATTCGAGATCGGGAAAAAATAAAAATATTTTTTCTTCAAAATTTTGAATTGAAATTTGTTTTACAACTATAATACTGCTTATTGATGGTTCAGCCCAAACATAATTATAGGAAAAACTTAACAACCAGACCCCTGACCATTAATTTAACACTTAACTGAATATGAATGTTATAAGGAATACATTCTAGCAAGCAAATATCAACATATTCAGTTACTAGTTCTATTTTCTATTATTTTGTTATGTTACTTATTTCCTCTTATTTTCATGTTTTTTCCAAGGTTTGTATTCAAATTCGAAGGTAAAATGAAGATTTGAGTTGGATCCATTTCTACTAAACCTATCAAAAGATAATAGTTATTGTAAGGAGCACCCAACTACCTAAAATATATATTCTCCACAATCCAAGTATTTAAATCCTGAAATAACATCTAAAACAAAACGGTTTAGCCAAAATAAATTACAGAACCGATAATCTCCTCCCGGGTCAAACCAGAGAAGGAATATTTTTAAATTACGTAATAAATAAATGTAAACTAGCCAGAATTGATTAAAAGTCACTGCATTTATCTTACAGCGGTCCAAATTGACACCATTTGTAAGAAGAGACAGTTGCATATGAATACAAAAGGTAGATTTTGTAACTAAATTTTTGTATAAGCGTCTCACTACCCGTTCAGGCTATACATATTTGAACTAATTACACTATTGAGTTAAGGATGAGTAAAACTGAACTTATAGGAAGTGTACCCACATGTGCATGGAAGAAGAGTGGAAAACCCTTTAGAAACAAGAATCTTAGTACACCCGACCAAGATTAGAACCCCCATCTCTCAGTCATCAGCAGTACAGTATATTGCAGAGATGGGCAAACTAAGGCCTGCAGGCCAAATATGACCTGCCGGTGTGTTCAGTGTGGCCTGCAGGATAAATAGTTTAAATGTGTTGCGTAAGTTTCTGTGCTTGAAGCTCATTAGTCGTTTCCCTCATCTCACACCGCATCTTATTAATCTTCTGAATGAACTTAAAAACATAATAAGCCACTAAGGTGTTTATGATTGTTTTGCATTTTCAATGTATTTATGCTTATTTATGTCAATCTATTGTGTGTTTTTATAATTTTTAAAGAGAATTTGAATAAAAATTAATAAAAAAAAGTCTTTGGCCAGATTTTTTTTTTTTTTTGCCTTCTTTGTAAGTTAGTACATCCTTAGTCTATTGCGATGGAGAGATACCTTAGACCATTTGGCCGCTGAAGTGAATATTTATTTATTTATTTAGCACCGCGTCTCACTACCTATTCTGGTTATGCGCTTAAGTACTAATTACGCTTATGGGTTATAAGAAGTGAACCCATATTTGCGTGGAGGGAGAGTGGAAAACTATTTAGGAGAAACCAACACCAGTTCACCCAAGCGAGATTCGATCCTCAATCTCCCCGTCCTCGGCCGTCTAGCTCAACATAAAACTAGCGTGTTGCTAACTATGTCACCGAGGCGGGTCTGAAATGGGTAACTTTTTTATAAACTGTTAAATACGGTTCTTAAGGAGATCCTAATATAATGTAACTTTACAAGAAATAGCTTTTCTCTAAAAGCGAAATAAAAGACTAGAAACCAAGTATTATAATCATAAGTGTGATCTGATCATGAGTTAACATATAAACATGATAAAATCAAAATAAACAACACTTCAATGGAAATGCTGTTTTAAAAGCCAGCTCTTCAAAACTGAAAGGAATAAATACGAACATCATGTTTAGTGGGTCAAGCTGTTCCTAGTGTAAATATTGTGGACTCACCATTGGTGGAGCTCATGTAGAGGACAATGTTGCAACGACGCCCCCATGTGGCCTTGACGTGCCTCGCCTTTTTGTCGTGGTTCTTGGGGTTGGTCATGATCCAGCAAAGCACCCTTACCTTCTGGGCCATTTCACGAGCCACTAAGTCCTCATCTGAGAACATCATAAGGAGGCCATAAATTAGTAATCAGCCCAACAAGGCTTTATACAAGGGTTGCTAATGAGATCCACTAAATATATGGTAAAGTTATATTTTTAAGAAATTACATTATTATCCTCTTACTACCCATTCGGCAGAAATTATAATTAATACAATTAAAAACCGCATATATAATAAGCCCCTTTAAAGCCAAATACAAGGCAATTTAATTCTAAAATAAATAATTTAAAACTAAATTTTGTAAGGTTAATGTGAATTTGTATGTGACAAAAACCTATTAGATCACATGTGAATAAGATACATACAATTGATTCAATCCATTATTTTCTTCTGCGTACCTTTATGGAATTCCTCATCGTGTCCGTGCTCACCCATAGATCCCATAGGGATGTTTTCTAAATTTTCAAGGTCGCTGTGGTGATGAGGGTCATATGGCTGGGCCAATCTAAGAAATAAGCAAACAAAGCAAGATTAACATTTAAAAATTAGTTTGAGAGGAAAAAAATTACATATAGAACTTGTGCCAGACTGATTTTTAAGTTGGTCGTAGCAAATTATGGCATGACGAAGTGTGGAGTGAAGGTAATGACAAGGAATAAAATAAGGTCTAGTAAAGCTATTAAGTTGGGTGGATTAGAGCTGAAAAAAATACAGAATATCTTGGAAGTATGATTGAGGAGAAGGGTGGGAGTAGAAAGGATGTACTGAGAAGAGGACAGGAGGCAGTTGTTCTACAGGTGTGTAAGAGACCTGCTGTGGAGAAGAGATGTGCCCTTGAAGTGTGTAAGGAAGTGTTGCAGGGCGTACTTTGTACCCATTGTCACATTGTCACATGGACATTGAATGTAGGAGAGACTAAGAAAGTGGAGGCCATGGGAATGAAGTTATCCAGGAAATAGTGGGGGTACAGGGATTCCATGAGATAGTAGAGGAAGCAAGACTGAGATGGTACAGGCATGTAATGATGGGAAATAAGAGAGTACCAAAGAGAATGGTGGAGATGAAGTGTGTAGGAAAAATACTGCAAGGGAGGCCAAGAAAGAGATGGGAGGAGCAGTAAGAGGGAGAGCCAACTATTTCATAATGCATTATCTTAAATCAGTCGGGTAATTTCTCAAACTAAACATAAAATCGTTTTGTTAGGGGAAAGGTGGATAGCCCCGAACACTTAAGGAAAAATCAATATAAAAAGTGTAACATTAGTGAATTGGTGAATAATGTATATTTTTTAGGCTTCTTGATAAAACTTAAAATTAAACTAGAACACTTAGAAACAATTAAAACATTCAATGTTTACTTGAAATAATAAAATACTCTTTTAAGTTTTGTGCTAGTATGCTTACAAGAGCGGGTAACTGCTGACACTTTCAGTTTATTTATTTTTAAGTCTCTTTTTAATAATACAGAGGTCACAAACATAATATGTATCGTCTGGGTTAGCATCAGCAAATCCCTCATGAGCCCACTCATGACATTTACAACAGTGAACCCAGTTTTCATCAAATGTTTTCCCACATATTCTACATTCCATCTTGTCTTCGGCGTTAGCTACACATGCAGCTGAAGTTGTTGGTTGATCCAATTTACTTTTCTTAAAAACTGATTTGCAAATTTTCAAAGATTTCTTACAACCTAAGGACTTTGCCTTTGAAGTGGTCTTGAGTTTGGCTTTCTCTTCTACAACGTTCTTGTAGAGGCTAGAGGTTAAAATTTCACTTTTTTGGGCCTTCCTTTTTCTGTCTTTTTCTTCTTTTTTCACTTGCATCTGGTAGGGGTGACAATTTTTTAAATACATCTGAAGCACTTTTAATGTGACTTTGAATTGGTAGAGCTTTAATGTTGTTTACAAGGGAGTGCAGGACAATTATGTTTGTAGCACTAACAGAGGTGGAACTTTCGGTTTCTTTGGTACCATCAAAATTAGGATTTATTTGCTTAATGTTTGAACTTCTTCTGGAATCTCAGTTAGCTGTGAAGGATGAAAATTTATGCCAGAGAAAATATTGGGGTTAAATGGGTGAATACTTGTGCAAATAAACCCATTTCTTGCAATGTCAAGACAACATGATCTAGTGTACGCACTAGAAATCAATCCTGCAATGTCATATTCTGTTATCCGAATTCCAGGATTTTTCCTCATCTATATAGCACATGATTCAGTAAAAGAATTCTTGAATGGCTTGATGAAAGACCTATCCAATGGCTGTAGCTTGTGAGTTGTGTGGGGAGAAATTCTAAGCATATGGATGTTATCTTGCCGAGCATAATTAATCACGTCAAGTTCTTTATGGCTTGAATGTCCATCTAAAATAAAAAAAAACATGCCTTTTGTGGTGTGGGATGACCGTGTTCGACAAAATGCTGCAACCAGACAAGAAATGTTTCTCCATTTATCCATCCCTTTGGTTGAGCAACAGAAACAGCATTGTTTGATGCACCCATCATTAGTCTGTCGCATCCTTTATCTTGGAAAAATAAATAGAGGGGGAACAAAATGCCCTGTAGGATTCATACACGCCATTATTGTAATATTTCTTCCCCTCTCACCAGAGGTAAGCTTCCCCACTTGTCTTTTTCCCTTAATAGAAATTACTTTTAGATTTTTATGAACACACGAAACCCCAACTTCATCTGCATTGTAGATTCATGATGGAGGGAATTAATATTTTTCCAATAGCAAATTTAGTTTAAAAAAAAAGAAATCCACTTGAGTTTTGTTAAAACCCACACACTTCATAAGGCTAGTTGATTCAGTACAGCGCAAAGAAAGGTTGGGATGTCGCTTCATGAATGAATTGTAGAATAGCTATGAGTGATGAATGATCCTGAGCATAGAACAAATCCTAGATGGCGCAGTGGTAGAGTGTAATTTTTAAAATGTACGAATATCCAGAATGTTTCTGCTCCAATCCGGTATTTATCTGGGCTTGAGCCATCATCATCAGCCAATGGCGAACAAAGGTTCTGTTTACCTGGGAGCTACCCAGTTGATGTCCACCAACGAGTAGTTTGTAGTGACCAATAGTAAGTAGGCGAAGGTGAAACCAAACACGATCCCTGCGGCAAGAGTCAAGACAAACGTCCGTCCCACCGTAGGCCTCACCATCCCTGCCAACACACAGAGTACACATATTCACATTGAAAAAAAAATGAAAAAAGATAAATATGTCTAGAGGTAACATTTTTTAGGCACATAACAAAACTTAACTTATCTATATAGTAAGTTATGTGGTGTTTGTCCAAAACTTCTCGATAAGATACAAAGCTAAAACTTTACACACTGATCACTTTTGTGGAATAGTTGCCCCCAAATTTTTTTAAAGTTTCCTAATCCCTAAAAACATTAACACAATTAGTACATTAACGTAAATTCCAAACAGGTAGTAAGACTCGATGCTAAAAAAATCAACTTATGTTAGAGTAGTTTGGAACATTGTTTTCTCCACTTTCAATATAAGCAAACCAAACTACTAAATATTCTTTAAATTGAAAAATGACACCTAGACACGAGTATCAAACCCTGGACCTTTGGCTTGGTACGTCAATGCTCTCTCTACCCAGTGAGCAATCCAGGAATCGTCCAGTTCCCAGGGTCATTCCTCAACTCGTATTTTAGAGCCTGTGATGGACATGCCGATATCGTCAGCTACAAATGTGTGATCAATTAAGATTACAAGCTATCAAATAACGCAGCCATCTTCGACTCGAGAGGGCTTTTTGCTGCCAATAGTGCAATGACAACTGTACAAATACAAAGCTCATGATGGTTTGAATAGCCAAGCTGTTATATTTGATAATTGCTGTTGTAACCACTTCTAAATATCATATTGTGCATTAAGATATGAGTGACGAATAACCCTAAACAAGGGACGAATCCCGGATAGCTCAGTGGTGAGAGGTTTGGCGTCCTAAGCCAAAGGTCCCCGGGTTCGATCCCGTTTCAGGGTGCCATTTTTCAAATGAAAGAATATAAATATTAAGATGTGGCTAGAACCGTGATTAACAAATGAAATAACTTGGCTATTTAATCCGTCAAACTACCAAACGTCCTTGATCTATTTTACCTATCAATCTTGAGTGCTGTCAGAAATAAAAGAATAAAGTTGGGATTTTTTTATGTAATATGAACTGAATCTCTTAAGTCACGCGCGCCTTTTTTTCTCCGCGCTATGCCCGTGAACTTGGTCTTAGAAGATGGAGCTACAGAATTTTCGCCTTGAGGAGTGGTGGAGTGTCTCGAGGAGTGGTGGAGTGCCTCGAGGAGTGGTGGAGTGCATCGAGGAGTGGTGGAGTGCCTTGAGGAGTAGAGGAGTGCCTTGAGGAGTAGAGGAGTGGTGGAGTGCCTCTAGGGGTGGTGGAGTGCCGTGAGGTATGGTGGAGTGTCTTGAGGAGTGGTGGAGTGTCTCGAGGAGTGGTGGAGTGTCTCGAGGAGTGGTGGAGTGCCTTGAGGAGTAGAGGAGTGCCTTGAGGAGTAGAGGAGTGGTGGAGTGCCTATAGGGGTGGTGGAGTGCCTAAAGGGGTGGTGGAGTGCCGTGAGGTATGGTGGAGTGTCTCGAGGAGTGGTGGAGTGCCTTGAGGAGTAGAGGAGTGGTGGAGTGCCTCTAGGGGTGGTGGAGTGCCGTGAGGTATGGTGGAGTGTCTTGAGGAGTGGTGGAGTGCCTCTAGGGGTGGTGGAGTGCCGTGAGGTATGGTGGAGTGTCTTGAGGAGTGGTGGAGTGTCTCGAGGAGTGGTGGAGTGCCTTGAGGAGTAGAGGAGTGGCTTGAGGAGTAGAGGAGTGGTGGAGTGCCTATAGGGGTGGTGGAGTGCCTAAAGGGGTGGTGGAGTGCCGTGAGGTATGGTGGAGTGTCTCGAGGAGTGGTGGAGTGCCTTGAGGAGTAGAGGAGTGGTGGAGTGCCTTGTCAAGTGCACGGAGAAAAACGCGCAAGGAACAACGGTCATCATATAGCCTTGCTTCCTGCACCTCCCCGCGCCGATAAATATTATTTTTCTTGAACTTCTAATTTATGTGGAGTATTATTTATTTTTATTATTTTCATTATTAGGAGTTTTCTCGAGCTATGGTGGCCAAATGGTCTAAGCAGGGGTATGCACTCTTTTGGGGTCTCGATCGAAGTAGAAATTTAGCAAAGGTCCCGAGATCGATCACCGAACGTTTCTTCATTCTATGGTTACTTTTTTTTTTTAATCCATCTTATCTATAACCCTTGATTTCAATATTTCCTTAAATGTTTGTGTCCTCATCTTTCTACAAGGAAATTTAAATAATAAATAAGATGCACATTTTCATAGTTATTAACTATTTGATTTTCTTATATCAGTTGCATTACCGATTATAACCGATTAAGATAATTTTGGTCATACTCAAATATTATTTGAGCTTATAAGATTCAAAGATTAACCTTTAACGATGTTAAAGGTCCCTCACGTGATCGAATGAAAATATCCGTGAGATTTACCGGTTGCCTACCCCTGTTCTAAAGTGCCACTCTCGTGTTAGACTAGACTGCCGATGACGGGGTAATCGGGGTTCTAATTTCGGTCGGGAGTAATGAGGGTAGTTTTTTCCCAAAATTGTTTCCCACTCTCCTTCCAAGCAAATGCGGGTATATTACCTCCAAAATGCTTCCTACCTCATCCCTACCCCATTAGAATAATTATCATATCTGCAAATAACCTGAACAGGTAGTAAAACGCGGACGCGGCACCTCTTTTTATTTCTCTGTGCCATCCATCGCGGTCGTGGCGATTTGGACATCCGCCATCCGTTGATGCCGGGATCACGATCAACTTAACTTTAACTTAACGTAACGTTCACGATCACGATTCACGTAACTTAACGTAACAACTCGAGCCAAACATCCGCCTTCTTGAGTATGATCTGTGATTTGTACTATTTGTAAAGTGATGATCTGTGGAGGTTTATTGTTTTCAATCAATATAATAAATATGTTATTAATTTTTTTTGATAAATTTATCTTTCCTATTTTAGTTTAATAATTTTGTTTCAATGTCTGATCACTAGAACTAAAGCTAAAAAGTAGACCTTGGTCTTAAAACCAACAAATGAACTAAATAGCCCTGTTGACATCACTCGCATAATGATTGGTTGGCTGGATCACGTGATACCCTTCAAGTAACGTTCACTTAACGTGAAAGACCTCCCAGGACATCTATTACGTTTAACTGCATCGTGATTGCTTCCATATAAACACACGAGGAGATCCTTTACGTTAATTTACGTTAAGTTAACGTTAAGTTGATCGTGATCCCGGCATGAGACCAGAAATGAACCTTCGGGGGAGCATCGTGTTAACTGAAAGCATTGTTTACAGATGGATCTGGTTCCGGAGAGACTTAGTAAAGTCATCAATTAGTTCAATTAGAAAAGGTTTATTAAATAATTAAGTAACGATCTGTTTGCTCTGGTTACAAACGAACCACCTCGTTCCAGAATGTTCACCCAATAATTTACGTACCTGCTTCGCTGGCCGCATGGTCTAACGCGCCACTCTATCAGTTAAACTAGACCGCCGATGACGGGGAGATCGAGGTTCGAATCTCGGTTGGGTGTACCAAAGGTGGTTTAAAAAATTGTTTTCCACACTCCCTCAGCACAAATGTGGGTACACTTCATATAAATAAACCCTCGCTAACCACAAAAACCATTAGCGTAATTAATAGTATATAAGAGTATTGCCGAACGGGTAGTAAGACGAGGTATTAAACAAATTTTACTCCTTTATACTTTATGCCTATATTGCAATTTGAGAATGGAATGCTCTTTAGTTTGTGTAGTAAACATATTTTAGTAAACTGCATTTTGGATCAAACTTTGTGCACACAAAGGATCCATAAGCGTCTACTTTCCAAAGCCAAGAGTGTCCTAACTATCGAAATAGAATGTATCCGTTTATTTTTAGACATTAAGCCGTTCGTGCTGTACACATATTTACACGAATGGAATGATGATGGTGATAATATGGCTTTAATGGTTTGGTTAAGGCTTTTGCCTTCTATTATACTTAACCAAGGGATGAATAAGGTTGAAAAGGGAAGAAAAGTGCCAACATTTGTGTATACGGAGAGTGGGAAACCATTTAATGAAAGTTTCCCTTAGTACATAGAGCCAAAATTCGAAAACCAGACTTCCCTGTCACCGGCGAACAAGACAATACTTGGCCATATACCCGCCGATTTAGGTGAAAACTTATATAGATTCCCATTTACTTGGCACCAAAGTGGAAAAAATATCTTCTTAGGTGCATCCACTCTGTATTGAACCGCAGTATCGTGGGTTCGAGTCAAGATTGTAGCTTGTAAGCCACTGAGCCAAGTCTGTGGGCCAGACTCAAACAAACATGACCCAATTCAGTTGCCGAACGATCTAGGGCGTCACTCTTCTGTTAAATCGACCTGCTGATGACGGGGAGATCGGAATTCGAATCCCGAACGAGTCTAATGAATGTAGTTATCCATAAATGGTTTCTCAGTCTTCTTCCGCGCAAATGCGGGTAGATTACATCTAAAACACTTCCTTTCTCATCCCTGTCCCATTAGAGTAATTATCGTATATGCGTACAACCTGAACAGGTGGTAAGACGCGGTGATTACTCTAGCGAGCTAGGTATTCAATGATTGTGAAACGTGGTGTTCGAAAACAAGGTGCTTAGGAAGATATTTGCTCCAAAAGAGGGATGAGGATACTAGGGAGTGGAATAGGTTACATAATTATGAGTTAAATACCCTGTACTAATCATAAGACATTGTTAGGATAGTCAAGTCTCGTAAAGTACGGTGGGCAGGGCATGAAGCACGAATGGGGGATTCTAGAACCACGTTCAAGGTGTTGAGGTGGACTGGATAGAACTAACTTAAGATAGGGATAGGTGGCGTACTTGTGTAAGTCCGTCAGTGAACTTTCGAGATCTTAATACCATAGAGTAAGTAAGTAAATGAGGTAGCGATTGTGACGTTTGGAGGAAATACGTTTCCGTTTACATATAATTTAGGAAATATCACCCTCAGTACACCCAAAGATTCAAAACCAGATCTACCCGTCACAGGCAAACTAGATTAAATGATCCTGACAATTAAACCACATGTCCACCAGCATGATTTTATTTTAATGAAGGAAAGTGCATGTATTATTTGTTGTCGCCATGACTCAAAAAATGTGATTGTGACTATGCTGAATTATTAAATAAAATAATACTATGCTGGTAATGTTAGTCTATATATCCGCCTTCCCTTAAAGATTTCAAATCCAATGCACGGATTTATAACAAACTTGATACATATATCAATAGCCTCTTCATCCACATCTTGAGTTTTGTGTTTATACCAAATGTTGATGCACGTCTCCATTTCAGGCTCATATCTTGGGAGGTGGCCGCAGGGCTGGTCTAAGGCGTGTGCGACCACACACACACAAAATTCAGGGGGGCGCCAAGTGGCCCAAAAATAAATATTGTTTGTTTTTATCTGAGAAAATGTAAATTTAATTAAAGAAGCTTTAGAATCTTTATGAAAATCCAGGTTTTTGTAGTTCTTGGAAGTGTAGTATACTTTTTTGGTGACCTGGTGGTCTAGGGGTAAGGTGTCAGACTTCTGTGCTGAGGGTCCGGGGTTCAATCCTCGGTCCCGGCACAGATTTATCTGAATGCTAAACCCTTCCTTCACCTCTGACAAGATGTGTATTAATCACAACTTGTGAATGTGAGGAATGCCAGGCCTCTACCGTGGTTCGGATTCCACGTTAAACTGTAGGTCCTCCATTTTAATCTCACAATCACCCTACCATTGCACATTAGCGTAAGTGCGTATAACCCGAACGGGTAGTAAGACGCGGTGCTAATAATAATAATAATAATAATAATAATAATAATAATAATAATAATAATAATGTAGTATACTTTATACCTCACTGTATATTTGCATAATGCATAACTCACTCTATAGTAGAAAACAAAAAGAATCAACAAATTCTTTTCAAATTAAAAAGAAAAAAAAGAAAAATAAATGATGTTAAGGACGAAAACACAATGACGTCATTGTCTGATTATTATAAAATACAGTAGTTTTTTTAGTTATTTAAAAAAAATTCGCCACTAAAAATATTTATACACAGGGTCTAGATTTAAAATGGCTAAATATAGTATTCTCCACATTTTTTTCAGATGGGGTGGGGGGTAAGGGGGGGAGCGCAAAATGTGAGTTTTGCACACCCAAAACTTTTGCCTTAAACCGGCACTGGGTGGCCGAATCTTTTTCAGAGGGGTGTACAGCTCCTCTGCCTCCCCGTTCTAGCCGCCACTGTCACTTGCCAAGATAAGAGATGGAACTATCAACCAGCCACAGTGGGCTAAATGAGTAGATCGACCGGCACTTCCGGTAAAGGGGGAGACTTGTGACTGAACACTTATTCTAAACGGGAGTAAGCCACTTGGTTCACTTTCCTTTACTATCTATACTCATGTTGCAATAACAAGAACTATATACGTTAAATCATTTAAAGAACTTATGAAAATAACCGTTTGGATGTTTCTTTTTTACTTTTTCTCGGCAACTCGGAGAGAAAGTATTGTGATCGTTAAAAAAAATCGAACCCGAGTTTGATAAATGTCGACGTTTCATGACCCTCTGAAACAAAAAAAGTTGTTTTCGAGATGCCGTCTGTTTGTACCTCGGGCTAGAGCAGAAACTATTTTAGTAATTGGGCTAAAACTTAGTATATGGGGTTTTCATAAGGACCCCCCCCCCCTGCCGAGGTTTTTTTTGGAATTATATGTCTAACCCTAAAATTAAGGGAAGTTTACTGAAGGGCAAAAAGAGAAAAAAATCAATTTTCTCAAAATTCGCTCTAACGATTTTGATTAAATTTCATATCTAGACATTGTTTATATCATTATAAATAAGATGGAAATCTTAATTTTCTCATAGAAATTATTTTGAGGGTACTTTATATGGGGGAAATTTTCCAATTTTCATCATTTCTCCGCAACTACTTGAGATACGAAATAACTTATTGTAAAATTGTAGTACTTTCAAATAAACAAATCTTTTATTTGAAATACATTTTTAAAAACTAATAGTTTCTGAGCTAAGCAAATATATATACTTTTTAATTCAGGTCTTTGAAAATGAATTTGATTCTTATGCTCTTTGATGAACAAAGATGTTTCTCTATTCTCAATTTTGCTGTAACAGTGGTTCCTAATGCCATAGAGTAAGTAATTGTGTATATTATTTCATTTATGATCTTTAGTGAAGTGTATCTACAACCATGTATAAACCTATTATTTCGTTTCACAAATCTTACGAGTTTTCAGTAAATGTCTATTTTAAGATAAAAGCGAGATAAAAGTTTGTTGAAGTAGCGTATGTCGTTCAATTAAATATGCTTTTTCAAACGAGAGCTTCCAGAATGCTGCATTCTCTTTATAAATTAATATGACGAACCAGCAGTGTTGATTACGTTATACAAATATGTACTTGTACTTTTCGGTTGTGTTCGTACGCTGTTTAACAAATAAAAAAGTTTAATTTCAAATTAATATTTTGTATGGCTCTTTCTCTAAGTTATAAAAAAACATGTATTTATTTTGGTGCCCAGTTGAAGATAGTACTTTTAGTCTGTTATTTCATACACTATAATATCTCTTGTTGCCACAACAGCAAAACAAAACGTCTAATAGGTTTATTAATATCTTTTGTTCTTTCAATAAGCTATGAAAACGCCAATTATTAAGTAATCCTTAAAGAAGTATTATTGGAATCGTTTGATAACACTTTTGATTGGTAATATAATATTACTAGGAACATAATTATTTCCGAGAAGTTGACATTATTCACTTTCAGACAATATTTGCAATAAATAACCTTTCACTTTTACTGTAGATAGAATATAAACGCCATTCACGACCTAAGTTTACTTGGATGACAGCTCAAAAAGTAACTAAAAAATAGTCCCTAAAATATCACTACGCCAACAGCTGATATCTGCCACTGTCACTTGGGACAGCTGTTATGAAAACATATGGTTATGTAGAGTAATGTGATAGTTAACCACAGTAATTTAGGCCAATATTATGCCTCAAAGAATTTTGAAATTGAAATTTTTGAATGAC